>JANHZT010004074.1:38627-49164 GCA_032468215.1 Stegonotus admiraltiensis
CGGTTGGGAAGTCAAGTCTAAGGAGAGAGTGGTCAGACCATGACAAGGGTTCAGTTACTATATCCCCTATATCAAGATTTAGAATCTTGCAGAGTTCTGACAAATACGCAGAAAAGAGTTGCTCCTAAAATAAACCTCATTTCTATAACTTCTTTATTTCTCTGCCCTAAAAGTTATCGTTCTGCTCTCCCTTTTCAGTAAAGTTGTACAATGGCACTGATCCATTTCAAGCCACATAATAACCATTTATTTAGGGGGTTTCTTTCATTTAGTAATAACTCCCCCATCTCCAATTTGTGTCTTTAGGCTCTTCCACATGATCACGGTTCAAAGATGCTCCACTAACTATTTTTAGAAGATGTCTCAGGATGCAGTATTGTCTTATTCCCACCTTGGAGGTAGTCCTTTTATCTGTAGCTGTTCCAATTTTAAAGTAGTATTTTCTGCCTTTCCCCAGCACAAGTCTTGGCATACAAATGATTTATGACCTCTCATTCATGATCTCTGGGAGCAATATGCTGATATTTGTAAACTGCTCAGAGAGTGCTGTAAAGCATGGAGCGGTATATAAGTCTAAATGCAATTGCTATCTCACCAATGAGAAAATAGGGACTAGCATCTGCTACGTTCCTCTTGGCTATTTGAGGCTGCTAAGGTGCATCTCTCCCTCTCCATCATTAATTACAACCCTCAATGGCCCTTTTGGCTTGGCTGTAAAAAAACCCAGCAACAACCCAAGAAAAACATACAAGGGCATTTGCCATGATTGCCTGCATTTTTGCAGCCCAAACAGGGGTAACCCAAGTGATAACACTCTTCATATACCTTTAAAGGATGTCATAACGAAAAAACTATTTGAGACCTATTTAAGGTACAAAATAATGCAATTGCCTTCCAGGCAGACAGATAGATCCTGTTTGAGTATTAAGGGGATAAAATTCATAAGAATATTTTAACAGTGGAACCAGTTACCCAGAGAGGTTGTGGGCACTCATTCATTGGATGTATTCAAGCAGAAAATAGATAGCCATCTGTTGAGAAATTGTAATTAGGACTCTTGTGCTCAGCAGGGGATCGGACTTGATGGCCTAAATGGTCTCTTCCAACTCTGTAATTCTGTGATTCTGAGCTTGTCATGACAGAAACTTTCATGGGCTGCCTTTCACTTCATCAAATGAAACTGAGGAAGTGGACTCACATACATTAAACATTATGCCCTAAATGTGTCAGTCTACAAGGGCCCATAAGACTCCTTTTTGTTGTTGTTTGTTGCAACAGGGCAGCAGAGCTATCTACAATTCTCTGGATAGGTTCAAACAGAGGGAAGAAAACCATTTCTCAGGGATGCACTAATCTGGATTTCTGCATAGAGCCGGGGACTGTATTTGATGGTCAAAATAATCCTATGAGAAGCAATAACCCAACTTGTTAGTCACTAGCAATCTTTGCTGAAAAGGTACACTGGATAACTTGAGATTTTACGTGAAGTTTCCTGTCTCCAAATATCTTCTTTAGGCAGGAATGTAGTTGGGATTGTCAAATATTATCAGCTTCGTCACGAATTTATGTAACACCTGGTCCGAAAGGAGAAATCCTATTAGGAATTATTGGCTATTATTGTGCTTTCATTTAAATTATACTCTTTATACTTTAATTACTGCCATTAAAGGCTCTTCTGGAATATCAAGATTTTGCTGCATTCCTGCAGTTTACAGAATATTACTTGATGGAAGGAAATGGCCTAATTTAAAACGTTAAGAGTTTAAAATTCAAGGATCCGATAATTGGCTAATTTGCTAAAACAAATACATAGAAAAGATGGAAACAGATGGAAAGAAAGCCTTTGTGTTTCATGTTATGTATTGTTTCATAGTTGGATACATTATGATAATGAAACATGATGCACTAAAGAATTTAAGTGGCTTTAATCTGTTAAACCTTTTGCTTATTAAGGATGAAGTTGGAATGCTCATCTAGTGTAGTTCAATTTATTGAGAATCTGTTTTCAATTGAAGTTTCCAGCATTTATGGAGTAATGCAGGGTTTTTTTTCTCCTTGAGAGTTCTTTCCCATTTTAATTGATAAGCAAAAAGTAATTGTAGTCTTACAATTGTATCTTATAATCTTGCAAGACAGATTGAACTGTGAAAACATGAGTTTTCCTTTCCTAACCCGCTGAGTTTATGTCATGAATCAGTAAATTTGGGTGCTGCAGAGAATCAGTTTTAGGAAGTCCTTGATACTTTCTTCCCAGGGGCCAGGGTCATTAGCCTGCACAACAGGGTCATTACTCATTAGAGCACGTTTACCAAGCATGGAGAAGAGAGGCCACTCCAGCTGGGAGAACACGTTTCCAATTATTGTGATTGAGCTGAGCGCAAGCAACGGTGTATCTTCTTTGCCTTCTTCCCAAGGCAGACTCCAAAAACCATTAGGAGGGCCTGAGCAGTAATGCAGCTTGGGTGAGACTACTTGAATGTGTCTGGTACAAAGAAACTGGCTTCTGACCAGAAAATCCCTGCCCAACAGAGCTGGGCTGGAGCAGGAAGAGGCCCTTTCAGTTCAGGGACTGGGCCAGGAAAGTAGCATGTCCAGCTGGGCTAAGGGACATCAAGAAGCACAAACTGAATTATTTCTAGGAAGGGCAGATTTATAGAGCAGAGGTTTTCTTTTGCTGGAAGAATCTGCTGCTCCCAGGATAGCGTGTGACTGGGCTTCCTTGGAGGGTACTTCTCTGCCAGCAATACAGTGAAAAAATAAACTCTTCCAGTGGAAAGGTAAATAGCTGACAAAGAATAAAAATAGTCTGTCCTCCCAATGCATGCATATACCAATATTTCTGCAAATTCCAGCAACCCAAGAGCTGTTAAATTCTCCTGGGTGTGGAATTTGAGACCATCTCCAGATGTTGAAAGTTGAAAAAGGGCTTCTTCCTTCAAAACAAGGAAGTCTGCATTAAAGTTTGATAGCAGTACCAAAGGGGCAGTTTCCAGTAGTTAAGGAGGTGGCTCTTTCTTATCATTCTGGCTTTGGAGTTAAAATTCCCAGAGGAGGAAATCTGCCTGTGGAGTTCACGGTCCAAGAAACCTGAGCCAAGGTGAGCAGAGGCTGTACAGGCTCTTTCCAATTAAGGGACACATCACACATGTATTTGTCTGTCCTATTTTAATATGGAGAAAGCTCATCCCAACAGAATGGACAGCTCTTCATGCTGCTAGCTTCCTCCAGCCTCTCTGATTAATGAGCTTTCTAGCTCTCAGGCAGCAGCAGTTAGACGCTACTCAGAGGAAACATGATTTTCCCAAGGATAAGAATAACTTAATTTGATGAATAAATAAATAATAAATAAATAAATCCTGGCAGCAGGATAGAACTTGGGGGGGGGGTGTTGCTGTGGATTTAATGGAGAATTTTAAAATACACTCTAAAGACAGAGAGCCGGACACAAACTACCCAGTCCTGATCAGTAAGATTCTGCTTCTACCTTTGGTGTGTTGTATTTAGATGTAGAGCATCAAATCAGGGAGTTCAAGGCTTTATTTCCAGGTCTGAGCCCAGCAGGGCAGACTTCATCTAGAACAGACATTGACAGTATACCCAGAAAGTCAGTAATAAGTATATCAAAAAATCAGGGCTTAATTTAGGGCAAGAAATGCTATTTTTTCTGTTTGTATTGCATCATTCTTTTCTGACAAAATCATAGTCATCCCTTTTTCTGTTGCTTCCCAGCTAAAAAAAACCTCAATCATTTTATGACCTTTGTTAGCCTAATTAAAATGGGACCCTAATAAATATGATGTATGTAACCCAGAGTTGCTTTGGGCTAAATGGGCAACTTCAGAAATTTAATGAATAAGTAAATAATATGAACTTTTCAACTATTTCACTTGCTATCTTGATCTTAGAATTACCACACAGAGATCTTCTGCACATTGTGTAGCCCAGGTAGGAGGGCTAATTACTTATAAAACACCTCAGAGGCATGCTTATTTCCCTGCAGCTCATCCAAGAAAGCTGAAGATATGAAAATTAGAAACAGCTTAATCAAAGTCACTTGTGGACACAGGAAAAGAAGGAAACAGTGTGGCATTACATGGTAGAAAGGCAGGGATCACATGCCACTTCTAAACAAGAAAAGACAATAAATTTATGTCAGTCCATCCCTAAACACTTTGCTCTGCTATTGTAATGGAAGTTCTGAAACAAGGAAGCATAACTCAGGCTTTGGCTCCATGAAACTTTTAGCTAATAATACCAAACATTAAAATTTGACTATCCTCTACTTGTGAATCTATATATCTCTTTTTTTAAAGAAGTATTCCACTGCACCTTTATCTTAATCCTCAAGAAACACTTTTCACAGTGTTTAAATCTTTAAGTCTTTAAATAATTATTTCACTTAACTGCAAAAATAGTTTACATGCATTACTGTATTCTTTATATTACATGTGCTTATATGCATTCGTATGATACGGGCCTGTGTTACATTCCTAAAAAAGATATTCTTGCTGTTATTCTTGCACAACACTGTTTGTATAGTTGTTAAAAGTGTTACCTAGTTGAAGTGGAATTTCCTTATTTCTGTGAAAATGGAGGAGGGGACACTTGTGAGTTAGCCAAAAGGATAATAACCAAGTGCCATGCTCTACCCTCTCATTGCTTTTCCCTGGGAAAAACAACCAATTCTGATATGCATATTTCCACATAATGTGGAAAGCCCTTGATTTAAACCTCATCTTGGATAATACTGATCTAATATCCTGGACGCTGCAAAAAATTTGGAGGATGTTTTATATGCAGCACTCTGATTTTCAACAAACAGTTCTCAGTAAACATTAAATGGAAGAACTATTTTTAGTTACTAAAACTTGACAACTGATTCACAAATCCTCCTAATCCATGAGTCTAAAATCTGCACCGCTGTATTTATTTTACACAATTATGTCTTACTTTGACCCTAGTTGCAAAAGTGGATCTTAATGAACAATATCATTATCAAAATCAAATTGAATCAAACTTTATTATGCTCATAAACCAGCATAAGGAATGGGAAGGTAATATAATTAATACAAGAAGGTAGATATTTATGTAGATGTTGAATTTTTTATATTAAATAAAAACTTTTTAAAACTTAAAAAAAATACAAAGTGTACGAGCATAAAGGATATGAAAAGTGTAGGAGGCATAAAAGATGACATCAAAAAGAAAATAAATGTTCATAAGCGGCTAGTCCATTAAATATTCTGTGGTGCCAGACCTTACAGCTGAGTGCTAATCGTGAGCCAGAAGTCATTACCTGGGGAAGGTTCAACACGGCTGCACAGAGCTTAACAAGATTGCAAGTTGTGCTTGGATTGATGCCTGAAAGCAGCAGGCAATTTATCCACAGAATACTGTATATCACATGGAAGCATACAAGAATTAAAAGCAGGTGTGAACACAGAAATCCCCATAGAAGGCCCTTGTCTTCAAAGAGGAAAAGCTGAGCCTGTGGTGCAACTACTGAGAAGCCTCTGTCATCCTCCAATCAAATGCAGACCGGCCATAAGTTTTAACTCACTTTGGGTGAGGGCATATAGACAGTATTGCATTACATACTCAAAGGATTTGTGCTTTGGAAGTTGGCTTGTGGAACAGCCACGCTTCTATGGCAGGAGAGCAGGTATTCACACTCTGAATGCTCAGGCCAGACCCTTGAGTTAGACTTTCTATGGCTGAAAAAAAATTGTATTTATGCATTGCCATTTAATCGTATCAGTGAAGGACCAGTTATTTCTATACTGACTGAAGGATCACCAACTGCTCTGGATTTACACTATTCTTGTCTGTACCGGTGGGTGCTGGCTTGACTATAGGTTCCAATTACTGTGACTCACTTTGTGGATTCATTGTGATCAGTTAGGTGGTCTACAAATGCCTTAAACAAATTAATTGATTGGATGAGCATGTTGTTTCCATGAGCTATGAAGGGGAAGGAGCAAGAATTGTTAGCCGCAGGTACTCCTTTTCTTGCTAAACCTGAACTGTCTACTCTGGATTAATCACATCCTGATAATTTCTGAAAGGTACAGTTGCCTTCTAGCAAAAGAGGATTTCCCAGCTTTCTGGTTGTCCTTTTCCATCGCTCAGAGAATACTGGAGAATGGAAAGTCCTGCTGACTGGTGGGAAGTTGTCCCTCCAAGGCTCCACAGTTAAAACTCCAGCAATCCAAGCCAAGGGCTTTTTGCTTCATGGGGTAAGTGGAGCAGCCCCTTCTTAATCCCAGCATAGCTCTGGCAGCATCTGGTGCCAAAAGCTTGGCCTGTTTTTGCAAGGTACCCAGCAAAGAATAGCTTGTTTGTCCGGAGCACTGCAGTCTCATTCAGAAGCCCTTTAACCAGATTAGAGAAGGATTGAAGGCATTAGTTCACGGGTGCCTTGGAGTTTATTCTGCATGAACACAGGGCATTGCCCAACCCGCCCATGGGAACCCAGCATAGCTTTCCAGCCAGGAAGTCTGACTCTGGGCACATGGGGGGTTTTGTCAGCCACAGGAAGGGGGCTCCTGGGTTAGGAGACAACAAGGCCTGAAGAGCCAGGGATCCCTGGAGGGTGTTAATGATTAACTGCCTTTTGAGTCCTAACTGGACTGTGCCAGGAGCTGTAAACAAGCCAGAGTGGTGCTGGCACATTCTCCCTCGTCCCTCCCTATTTTCTTAGACAGGGACTGGGGGGAAGGGGAGGGTGGGGGAGAGATACTGGCTGAATCTGGAGGAGAGAGTCGCTGCTGGCTTGAACCGCAGGCCCTGTCAGTGGGATGGAATGCAAAGAAAAGTGTCCATGAGATCAGGAGGGATCCAGTGCCCTGTGCTCAGCAGACCTTAGCCCCTCTGTCTTGGTAGGCCAAGGAACATAACCTTCCCTGCTTTCCCATGCACGCTGCTACTTTTGACCTTGCTAACATGCATGGACGCACATGGGCTTTGGGTGTCATCTTATTATTGCTAGCGTACCCAGAGATTGCATAGCTATACTACCCTCTGCTGGTTCCCCCAAGCAGCACTGTTTCTGTATATCCCTCACATAACTTACTTTTTAATTCCCTGACATAACGTCTCTAATGTATTTTATTTTCTGTGCCCTCTGCACACTTTTCTATGCACACTTAATGTACCATCCACACATCACGCAACTAACTCACCATCCAGAGCACTGCAATTCTTCCACTCCCTGGCAAGGGGAGCATATCAGTCCATACTGCGGGCCAAGGTGCCTTTCCAGGAAAATGAGGTAGCCTTCCTAGTTCCAGATGTGCTTAGTCAATTGGCTGGATCCTCTGTAAAGAAAGCTTCAAGTTTTATTTTTTTATATGTACTCTTTTACTTGGCTGCATATTATTCTTTGGCAAACATGCGCTCGTCTGTGGGTGAGGTATGGAAGTCTCTGCGAGGCAAGATAGTCCTTGTGCTTGCAACTCTAAGCACTCAGCAGTGGAACCAAATCCAGCCCAGAAATAACTCCCCTTCCCCCAACAGGCTCCAATTGCAATGGCTGGCATCTGAAGCAGTCCCCTAAGTTGGGTGTCCTCCACTCCGCCTGGCTCCAGTGTGGGAGGCCCCAGCACCAACCAGAGAGAGTCAAAACACTAGTAAGTCCTTAACACCTGACCTATGAGGAGGCTCAGCAGCCATGTTTATTCCTGACAGGTTCCTTTCAATCCATGATTTGCTGGCACTAGACTGACTATCTGGATGTAGCCCAGAAAACTCTGTCTCCGCCTGCGTCATCAACCTTGGAGACGCGCTCCTGAAGCTTGGAACTAACAGTTCAGCAGCAAGGAGCACACGCTTAAGTAACTTTGCTTTCCCCCCTTTCTAATCCTTTGCAGGACACCTAATAAAACAGCAGTAGGACATCTTGTAGGATACCAACAGCTCCAGGAGCATCCCTGTGCAGTTTTGCAGCTCTCCAGAGGGATGTCCCGGTCACACCTTCTCGGAATCCTGCTTGCACTGGTGCTTTGCCTTCAGGTAAGGGTCTTGGTTTCTCCTTCCTGTCTGGCTGTTTCAGATCAAATACACAAACGCTGAGCAGGGCAGCTCACCTTTTTTTCTTTCTTTTCCTCAGGGAGCTTCTGCCCAGGTTATGGAATATGTATATGAATACGTGTATGAAAGTTGGAAGGCTTACAGTGAAGAATGTCATCGCAATATGAGCCTTTGGCCACCATCTACTGGTGAGACAAGGTGCCCTGGAAATTGAGTATCAGCTGACAATTTATCTGAACAAGGAAAGTGAGACGGGGGGAAACACTGACAGTTTGGCAAAGTGTTTACTGATTTTCTTCCAGCTTATTCTGCTGAAGTCATATGCTTTTGAAAGCTGGGATCCTATCCTTTTTGATAACATCCTGAAAACTATTATACAAGAATTTTGGAAACTGTGGCACTGGAGGAATGGAGAAAGGCATCACAGAAATAGTAGAATGTAACTTAACAGATCACTTTTTTCCTTGAGAGTGATGCATTCATGTATGTACAGAAATACACAAATGGTTTCAAGGCTGAAGTTTATGAACGAAGTACAAGGCAGGAACTGCTAGGCAATCCTATAGGTGTTCACTCAAGAGTAAAGCAAGGGGAATGATCTCACAGATATATCTTCAGTACAACTTATTTGAGTCAAGTCAAGTCCCCAATAGAGTTTATTGGATAAAACATTTTGGGTTCACATAACGTGAGATAAAACTAAAAGAGAAAATCATGGAAATAGAAGAAAATAAGAAAAAACACCCCCCACACATATATAATTGCTGTACCCATCTTTGTATTTTCTTCTCTTCTCTAGATTTGGTTTGTAACCGAACCTTTGATAAGTATTCATGCTGGCCTGATGCACAACTCAACAGCACTGTCAATGTTTCCTGCCCCTGGTACCTGCCCTGGTATGATCAAGGTACAGTATTTACACTAGGGAGATGATTGGCATTGCACCATATCTTTACCCAGGAAAATGGACTGTATCTAGACAATGTGTGTGGTGATTCTAATGTCGGAGAACTAGGGAGACTCTTTCACTTCCATCTTCAGCCAAGAAAACTCACTGGGTAATTGGAATAAACAAACATACTATCCTACCTTGCCTAACACAGGGAGATATAATAAGAAGATATAATGTACTGTATTCTTCTATTATATAGGCCTGCAAGTTAGTAAAAAAAATTCAATGATATACCTTATTTTTTGGAGTATAAGACGCACCTTTTTCTCCCCTAAAAGGGGGTGAAAATTTAGGTGTGTCTTATACACCAAATGTATTTGAGATACTTCAATAAAATTTAGTATATTTAATTTAGTTTGTCAGTTTTAAAATATAATTTAAAAGCTTACACGCACTGTGTTTCAGTTCTGAATGAAAAGAGGGTCATAAAACTAATATAAAATAAGGGAAATGGTAAGCAAATACATTAAAGATTTGCCTAATTTTCGGGGGAAACGTGAGATGAAAGTCAGAGGGTGCCAGAATTTAAATTTAGAACAGATATTAGAATCAACAATAGATTATTAAAGCTCAGAACAGGTAGACATTCTCTATGGAGTCATATATATTTATGATAATGTTCCTCTTTATTCCTGTAGTGAAGCATGGCTATGTATTCAAGAAATGTGGCCCAGATGGACAGTGGGTGACTGGTCCTGGAGGGAAGTCACTGCGCAATGCTGATCAATGTGTGATAGACAACAAGGAAGACCAGGTTAGCAGATATCTAAATAAGTTATGTTAATTTCTACAAGATCATCTTTTTTTGGCTTCCAGTAGATAAAGGATCTGAATTGGTTTCGTGCATCAGACAAACTCTTTTCCTCTTTTTTTTTTCCAGGAGTGGTTTGATAGAATCTACGGAAGCTTCAGAGTGATGTACACAGTGGGCTACTCAGTGTCCCTCTGTGCTCTGCTTCTGGCCTTGGCTGTGTTGCTAGGCTTCAGGTGATTTGGAAACTGGATTGGGACTGGCGATGGTGGGGTGGTTGACCCTTGCAACAGTGGAGGAAAAAGGAAGAAAAAAGAAAATGGATTGGGTTGGAATGAGATGGATTCCTTCAAAGTGGGAGGAGAAAAGAAAGAGGGGGTGGGATTAGTAGAGTTTGGTCATAGGTCTACTATTAGTGCCATCAGAGTAAACTTCCAGGGTCTCACTCAGCATAATGAGCAAAAGGGGCCCTCAAGCAAAAGAGGTATGGATTATCCTATTCTGAAATATACATTATCCTCTACTTAAGAAAGCCCTAGTCTTCAAGTCCAACCTCTAAAATTATTTGACGTCATCTCTACTGATCAAAACAGTCACTTTGTCAACTATAAGATGTCTGGACTTCACTGGGGAGTTGAGGTCCAGATATCTTAAGGTTGCCAAGATTGAGAAAGCCATGATTAAAAGGACATTTAAACCAGTAGTGAAATCTAAAATTTGTTACTGCCGGTTCTGTGGGCGTGGCTTGGGGGGGGTAATGTGACTGGGTGGGCATGGCCATTTTTTTTTCCTTAACTTTTAAAACC
>JANHZT010004074.1:69873-81935 GCA_032468215.1 Stegonotus admiraltiensis
TTAATTTTTTAATTTATTTGTCAAGCACATATAAAATAACAGATATAAGTATAAACATGATTATGAAATCATGTTTAAGGATATGAATAAAAGGGAACATTAGGACAGGGATGGTAGGCATGTTGGTGCTCTTATGCACGCCCCTTACAAACCTCTTAGGAATGGGGTGAGGTCAACAGTAGACAGTTTAAGGTTAAAGCTTTGGGATTTTGGGGGGAAAGAAGCCACAGAGTCAGGTAGTGCATTCCAGGCATTGACCACTCTGTTGCTGAAGTCGTATTTACTGCAATCGAGTTTGGAGAGGTTTACCTTGACTTTGTATCTATTATTTGATTGTGTATTGTTGTGGTTGAAGCTGAAGTAGTCATTGACAGGTAGGACATTGTAGCAGATAATTTTGTGTACTACGCTTAGGTCAGTCCGAAGGCAGCGTAGTTCTAAGTTGTCTAAGCCCAAAATTTCAAGCATAGTAGCATAAGGTATTCTGTTGCAAGTAGATAGATATGTTTATGTTTATTTAATTTATATACCGCCCTTCTCCCGAAGGACTCAGGGCGGTGAACAGCTGGCAATAAAAACATACAATACAAAATTTAAAAACCCTTAAAAACCCTTAAAAGACAGACAGACAGACAGACAGACAGACAGACAGACAGACAGACAGAGATTTACACTTTAATGGCCTGGTAAACATGTCCTGAGTCATGGCTGGAATAATTCTGGTTTATTGAATAAAGCATGGCTGGCTCAGGAATTCTGGGAGTTGAAGTCCACAAGTCATAAAAGGCCCATCATTCCCCATCCCCGATCTAAGGAGTAGATAAATGTCTGGAAGTTTTCATAGTACTATTAGTTAGAGTTGTATTTATTGGATTGTTTTCATATAATAAATACGTATTTGAAAGTCATTGACCAATCTGAAACTTCATGAAGAGATTGATGAGCTGAAGAGTTTAGGGACCCCTGACCTAAAGACTGTTGTATTGCTCCTTAAGGCCTCCCTACTTCTGTACATTTTGTCCGCTGTGCTCCTTTTCAGGGTAGACAAACACTTCCACTTCAGTTCTTTAGAATGCACTGTAGCAAACATGCTCCCTTTCCTTTGGTCCTTACCTTGCTTTCTAGGATTTAAAGAATATTTCAGACCACTTTCCCTAGGTAATGACTCTTATGAGCCGTGGTGCAGCAGTGGTTAGAATGCAGTACCGCAAGCTACTTCTGCTGACTTCCAGCTGACTGCAGTTCAGCAGTTCAATTCTCACCGGCTCAAGGTTGACTTAGCCTTCCATCCTTGCAAGGTCAATAAAATGAGGACCCAGATTATTGGGGGCAATATAAGATGACTCTGTAAACTACATAAAGCACTGTGAAGCAGTGTATACATCTAAGTGCTATTGCTATATTTTTCTAATGTCACCTTTGTTGACGGCTGATTTATCTGAGTGCCAAGCTTCTGTTGGAAGAAATGTTCATCTGGGTTCAGTTCCAAGTGGGGGAAAAGATACTGGAAACATGGAGGCTGCTTGGAAGGATGGTTTAATGGTGAACAGGACCACATGGGTTTTAGGTCCTGGGCAGCTGTATACATGGAGTGGAGAGTCAGTGTGATTTATACCCTCTCTTGGGCTTTGAACTTGAGCTTCCTGTTCCTGTGGCAAGGGCAAATATCCTATTGGCTGTCAGACTCCCAGGGGGTGAGAATCTTAGCTAACTTTGTAGGCTGCCTGTGTCCTAGACTTGGTTGAATCTTGCTGGGTGATGTAAAGGTGGGGCTTTGGCAATTCCTATTGTGGCTGGGGGCTAATCCTACCTTTGTTGGATCTTGGGTGAGGGTATTTGCTTATGAATAGGCCTAGCCATCTCTTTATCTCTTAAATGCTGACATCTGTTGTGGGCTATTGAGGAGACTATTAATAGTGAGTCTTCTTCCTGCCTCAAAAAACATGTTTCTCCATTTCTCATCCAGAGAAATATAATATTCTGCCTTTTTAATATTTCCTAGAATATTTCATTCTTCTAGGAGAGGGATGGGTGCTAACTTCCTGCAGAAGGAAGCACATTGCTTGAGATCTGAGGAAGAACCCTGAATTTTGCAGACTTGTGAAATAGCTTACATTTTGTAAGTATCATGCTGCAGGTAGTTTTCAAGCATTGTAGACTGCCAGGAAGAAAGTGTCAACTTGTAAAGGTGATGTCTTGATGTGACTGCCACCACCATTGCTGTCTTCATGGCAAAAAGTTGCAGGGAGTCATCAGTTCACAGGTTTAGGCAAAAACTGAGGCAATACTACTGAAATAGTCCATTAAACTGCCACGCAGCATATACAACAACAATACAAATTTTCACATTACTGCACGCAACAAAACTGAAGATCCAACAATCGGACTAAGAATTATAGAAATAGCAGCCAGAAAACCTTTGGGGAACAAGTGCTTATTCAATTTACTATAGAAGAAATTATAGAACCTGATTGATAGAACAAGAGAAAAGATATGAAGCCAAGTGATAGAAAGCTTTGGTCTTGTAGGAATAAAAGTTGAAGACTTCAGGAAGCTTCTAATAATTGCACCAAAAAGAGAATAATTATCCAGAAACTGGATTACTTGGGATGAAGTATTTGTCCTCTGCTTTTAGATGGAAGGTTTCCATGGAAAAGTAGAGTAGAGCATCAAGTTATAGTAAATTATGGAGGAAGAATTGAGGCAGTCCTGGACCAACATTCTCTTCCCATGATAATAAACCATGATCAGGAATGCTCAGTGTTGGAGATACTAATACACAAAATTACTGAAGTGGGGAGTGTCAAAATCAAAAGTCATCAACACCCACCCACCCCAGATCCAGAGAGATTTGGCTTATTTGGTTTTGAATGCTAAGCCAGTGCATTATCCACAATTTAAAGATGGGCAAACAACCAATCTAGATGTATCTATAGTAAACCGTGCTCCTGAGATATTAGGGTATGTGTTTTCTCACCACAAGCTATCTGCTTTTGCTTCAAAAGAAAGTACCTTCATTCTCAAATAACCCCTAACTTTTGTAAGAGTTGGGAATAACTCTCTGGACTCCTACCTGCCTATTCCATTCATACACATGGGAGTGTCTGGGATAGAATACTGAATAGACAGGCCAACAGCTTGACACCGTCTGGCATAATTTGTGTTTGTCTGAATGTTTCTTATTTAGTTATTCAATCATTTCCAAATAAAAATTAACTTTAGCCTGCTATTATTGTTTAGTTTGTATCAACATCACCATCTTCTGGCTGAAAAGGGAATATCTCACTAACTTCCAAAATATTTTGCAACTGAGGCATTAAACATGGGATGGGGGGAAAAAACCACTGCATCCCATTTTGAATCCAACAAACTATCTTGTCTATCATCCTTGTCAAGTGATAGGAACCAACTTTACAGTATTTTAATTTCAGCAAACTGAACTCTACCAAAGATGAAAATGGAATAGAGGGATAGCTTTACATTTTTGAAAGGAGAACATTTGTGCAAGGCCAGCCCAATGCAATCTTTTGGAAGGGCTTCCCAAATCCACGATTTTAAGTTGCATCACAACACATTGGTTGGTTGGTACTTTTCAAACAGACCTTAAAGTGGAATATACATTTTTGCCTTCCAGCTATCTTTAATGCATCCTGCTGCTACATGACCCTGACTGCTGATCCATAGATGGAAGAAATTCTTCCTTGCATTCTTCCCTTTCCTGTTTTTCAACTTTGCTTTACTCGCATCTCAAAATACGACACAGAACTCTTTCTGGATCTATTTTATACATTTAGCAACCTTCACTCAAAATGCTACCAGAAAATACTTCCAGAGGACATCTTAATTGAGACTTCTATCAAGCTTACAGACTGTGAGAACAGCTATCGTCCAAAAAATGTAGGTCAATATAGCCATACTGCCTGGGAACTGTAGTATAAGTATCAGGAAGTTAGGGAAGGGTAGAATAATTCCCTGTTTATATGTGCATACACAAAATATATCCTTTCAAAGTTAACTTTCTACAGGAATTAAGTGAAAAACATGAGAGGATTGAATAGGGTGCTTATCACAGATAGAATATATTTTGGAGATCAAAGTAGCATTTAAGAGAAACAAGAAGGGATGGATAAAAGGCAGCTAGCATGGAGAATTTTTCCCACCATGTATTCTAGAATGGGTGTGGGATACGACACTCAACTCTTCCTAATTAAAGGAACATGATTTTTCTGACAATTCATTACAACTAAGTATTCCACTAACCACCCAGGCATGTATTTGCTTCTCTGTAAATTTTCCACATAATTAAATAGAAACTACAATTCTCGTTTTATTTTTATTATTATGGGTTTCTTTGCAGTACTTAAATCATTTAAAATACTGAACAACTTTGTACTATTTTGAGGACACAAATGACTCCATTGTTCTCAAAGATCTGATTGTACCTCTGTTCCCAAACCAGTTGCAAGCACACTGTGTTTTAATATTATTTGGGCCACAAAATGTTTCTGCTGAGAAAAAAAGATTTCTCCCGTGTATGATTGCTGCTTAATGGCTGTTGTGAGCTTACCCTTCTTGCCAATGGACAGGCCTAAAACTTCAATGCACGCAGAATCCACATCTTTTGGATCATCAGGGAGAGATACTCACTGTCATGGAGGCATACATAGTCCACACACACACAAACACATACTTAATTTAATCATTGATATCAAAACCATGGAGGCTTTTAAAACAAGGGGGAAATTGTTAAAGAAGCAGACAATGCTGTGCAAAGGCTGGAGAACCAGAGGGGGACCATCTCCTCAGTCTCTGATAAACTGCTAGAATTGCCAGGAAACTGAGAAGTGCAGATGTATTATAGCAGAGGGAACGCCTGTTTAAAGAGTTCTTTATTTCTGCAGCAATCAGTAAAAATGTTTAGCTAGAAGTTTGCAATAAATTCTTTTCTGTGGGGTGCTACTTGTTTTTATTTCTCTGTAAAAAGTATAGAAATGGGTACTTAAACCTAAGTTTGCATCCATCCTTTCAGGCTGTGTGCGTTGAAGTTACAGCATTTCTGTCCATCTCTTCTGAAGTTCTGGTAGACATGATCCTTTTGTAGCAAACCAGCTCCATCTTGTCATATGATGGTGCCATTTTTGCTTTTCTAGTTTTCTTATAAGTTGCTGAACAGCTACGTCTTTTATATTTGCCAACATTGACAGTTCCTATTTTGATTTTTAATGGTAAAATGTGGCTATATTTAACACTTTTTTTTTTAAAAAAAATCTCTGTTGTGAACCATTGTTCAAGAGGGAGGGGAGAGAAGAACTGAATCTATAGTTCCATGCCTTCATGCTATGTGGCCAAAAATGGGGCCCTTTTATTTATTATTTGTATGTATGTATGTATGTATATATGTATGTATGTATGTATGTATGTATGTATGTATGTATGTATGTATGTATTTATTTCCATTTTTAACTTTTTCACCACAACCCCAAAGCATAGGTTGCAAAAGTCCTCCTCCAAAAGACACACAAGTGTACATTGGCACACTTTGGAAGGTAGTGGTGGCATCAGGAGCTACTAAAGCAGAAGGTAGGGTCAGGAAGTGATATCTAAAAGAAGCATTCCACCCTTTGGATTCAGCTATTCCACTACAATTGATTTAAAATATGGCTTCGGAAAAAGGCACCCTCCAGAAAGGGCCTATCCTATCAACAGGGGCATCTCCAGCCCATCTTATTTTGGAACTTTGATTTAAAATAAGCTTGCTAGATCAAAACAGAATTACATAGTCCAGACTGCTGTTCCTGCAGAGTTCAATCAAAAACCTTTTGAAAGCCCACAATAAAAGTTCTTTGTTATTTGTTTTAACCCTTTAAACAGTTTAGTGCCATATTAAAAAACGTAGCCACCTCAGTGTTCATTCCAAACTTCAGAACATTGATGAAGATGCTGGAAAACACCAATCCTTAAGAGAGTCCACTGTGCGTATCCTACCCTTTGCTGTTGAAAGTTCTAATTGTACTAGATCACCTTGCAAATATGCTTGGTGACATTCTTGTATCACTAAACAGTTAGCATGTTAAGCTTTCCCCTTGCAGACTTATGTTAATTTTTCAGTCAGAGATGTCTTAGGGAGTCAAAGCTTGGAAATTTAATAGTGTTGTTGCACCAGTTTATCTGGAAGAAAATCATTCAGCCGTACCACTTCCTGGATCCATTTAAAAATAGTGCTCACTTTCAAGTTCTCTGGTAGAAAGGATAGTTCTAAGAACATATTATAGTATATGTTTTCGTTAGGAGAGCACAAATGTTGCATTTCAGCTGGTGAATATATTCTGTTCGTCATCAAGAGAGACAATATAATGCAGTATAGTGGTTAAATCGGGGCATGATGGCTCAGCAGTTAAAGACACGGAGCCTGTCAGCTGGAGAGATGACAGTCCAGATTTGAGACCCGAGCTCTGTGTAACAGGGTGACCTCCCATTACTCACCCCAGTTCCTGCCCACCTAGCAGTTTGAAAGCCTGCAAATACAAGTAGATTAATAGGTATCACTTTGGTGGAATGGTAAGTGTTCTGTGCACCTTTAGTGTATAGCCATGCTGGTGACATGACCATGAAAATTGTCTTCAGATAACGCTGGGTCCCTCGGCCAGGAAACGGAGATGAGCATTGTGCCCTAGAGTTGAACATGACTGACAAGGAAAACTTTACCTTTACCTAGTGGTTAAATATGCTGAATTAGGAACAGGGAGATGTGTATCCAGTTCACTCCGTCATGGGAGTTTACTGGATGACTATGGGAATCAGCGCAGCCTGTCTCACCGAGTTGCACTTTTGGAGAAATATCGGAAAAGGAAGTGCTACCTATTCTGCCCTAGACTCATGGTGGAAAGGTGTGTTATCAAACTAAAAAAGAGCTTAATCCATGGTGACAACTATGGAGACAGCAAAAAAACACACCACCTTTTAGATTCCTAAACATGTCAAACAAGTCAACTCCTTCTTGTTTGAATAACTTACTTCCTTTTTCAGTAGCATTTGTTTATTTTCTTAATTTTATTCTTTTTAAATATTTTTTTTCCATTTCCATTTCCCATATCCTTTAAAAGAAAAAAAGGACACACTTTTTTAAAACAAGTATTTCCTGTAACAAGACAGGATGTCAAGTCAACTGATTAATATGATCAACAATGCAGCATGCAAAATAAAACTGCAGAAATATTTGCCACCTGGGTAAAAATCTCTTATGTACAAAGTATTTTTTTAAAAAACTTTTCACTTAGGAATAATTGTTTTGTCAAGATTGAAAATCAGTGCACTATAACAATTTAGATTGCTAAAATTCATGGGAGAAAACAGTCAAACTATGCAGTTCATATTGGGAAACTGGGAAGGCTTTTAAAGATTCAGAGGTAACTGGGTTTAGTCTTGGCAAAGTAAAAAGAGGAATAATATCTCTAACAAGTTTAACTTTAGATGGTATTAAGCCCTCAGGGTCAAAGGAGGAAAACAGATCTGAGTATATTAATAGAGGTAGCCTTTAAATCCTACACTCCCATTGCCCCATATACCAAGAAGGAATTTTATGCTCCCTCACAGGATTGTGCTATCACATCATGTAGAAAACACTCCTTGCAAAGTCTGCTAGAACAATTAGGCTGACCTCCATGGTCCTATGCATGCATGCTATGAGACAGTATGGGGGTGGGGTGGGGGCTAAGTCTCTTCTCAATAAATGGGGTGAGTAATCTATTGTCTGTGAGTACCTCTCTAGGCATCCATCAGGCTAACTGGGCTATCTGGCTATTTAAAAAAATAACTGGGAAGTGGCCAATTAATTGGTCAACCTTCAGCACAATTTTGTGTGTACTTCCTGTGCCCTTCAGCAAGATAATGGTAGGATGTAAGCATGTGCAAAACGTACCTTTTGGGCTCAGAACAATCCAGAACGCTGGAATGGACAGTAGCACAGCACTTGTGTGTTTTTATATGTTTTTTTTCCTCAGTACACACTCTCTGAAAATATGCATTTTGCTATTAACATACCAGCTGAGATCAGACACTTTAGACCTTCTGCCCTTTTCTGTTCCATTTTCTCCCTGCGTGCTTTATTAATTTGACCTTGTCCTTCTGCTGCTAAACCCCAGGAAGTCCAAAATTAGATCTCTCTCATCCATGATCTAAATTTGGATGAGGGGACCATTGGGACAGCGATGGCAAGGGAGCTGCATTTTAGTCATTATCCTGCCTGGTATATTCTATATTACATTGACAAAGATTGAAGGATGGGGGCGGGGGGAGGAAGGTTGCAATGATCAGTAGGAACTTCATCTTTCTCTCAGATTTCCAGTGCACCAGAATGCTGATTTTGAACCTTTGCATTTGGGACATGTTTAGGATTCTGCAGGTATATTGCTCCCTCTGATGCAAAATAGTCTTCTTACCTGAGTTAGCATACGTGATTTTGGACTTGATGTTGAAGAGCCTCAGGGTGATCTTAAGGGACAACCATGCACATGGCTCAGCATGCCCACTGGTATGTCTCTGATTTTTTGGATACCATGCTGATCATGGAACCATCCCAAAATGTCACATCCTCATAAGGTAGCAGCTTATACTCTGGATGTGGTTTGTTAGTTGTTAAAGATGACGACAGTAATGGACATTTCTCTGTCATCTCAGGATTAATGTTATCTGCTAAGATTAATGTTCTTTTTATTTCTGCAGGAGTGGGAGTCTTATTAAATAACCCACCACCAGAAGCCAATGAAATGTGTATGACTGGTTTTCCTGTCAAGGATCTTGCGATACTGTGGGTCATGCATGCAATTGAGACTGGCTGCCTAGCAGAGCCAGATTAACTGCTTGATACATTGGAGATAAAAGTAATGAAGCTTAGCCTATTATGGCTAGAATGCAACCAGAGGAAAATAGACAAAATCCAATTCTACATAGATAAAGAACACTATAATAATGCTTGTGGAAATTCAGATAAAAAACTGTTAAGTCTTTGGATGAAAAAGATTTGTTAATTCACCTTCTCAAAGGGAATTATAATGCAATCCTCAGAAGCTTGCTATAAGAGTGCAAAAAATGATCGACCAATACCGGTATCTTTTTATCTGAATCCACCTGTGAGAACGACTCTGGAGGATATTAGCCATTACAACACTAGGCAGTTGTCTTCTTAGGCTAATAATGCTATTACACCAAGGCACAACCACTCAAGTAAAGAAAGGGTAATAATTCTTGATGACTTAACTGAAGCCCTTTTAAACAAAACTGTATCCTCCCCACACTATTATTCAACATTTACATTAACAATATTGAAATGCCTGCTAAATCAGAATTCCATCCTTCCTCCCATGCCCATCATCCCATCTCCTTTCTCCTTGATGCTGATGATGCTGCCAGCCAATCTGTAACCCAAATAAGCCTTTGAAGATGACTTGAAACTCTATCATTTTACTGCTGTAGGCAACACCTCAAAATAAATTACTCCAAAACAAAAGTACTACTACTGTATTCTCCAGGAAATGCTTCAAGATCGCAGTTAGAAGGACAATTAACAGTAAACTCATGGAGATAAATGGCTTTAAATATCTGTCTTTATGTTCAGTCTTTTAACCTGCTGGTCCACTCAAACAAGACAACTTCTAGCAGAACCTCAAAATTATCCCTTGCAACTTGCAGATCAATTTGGAAACGATTATGTCTCATCGGTTTTCTTAAACTATTTAAAGCCAAAGTTCTGGGTTTGATGCCATACTGTGCTCATTTGTGTATTAATAAGAGGCATTCAGGTTTTGAAGCAATCCAAGCCAAATTGTTGAAAATCACAGGGGCCCAATTAAAACTTTTTCATTGGCTGAAGCCAGTCTACTGGGGAACTACCTTAGTTCTCACTTTGGTGGGTAGGTTCTCTTCCAACCAAAGACTAATAAATATTTGGAATATTGCAGTATTACCTTCTCAGCACTATCTGCTTTGGGCCTTAATAAAATTTTGGCTGAATTAAAGCAGAAAATTTGGAATCTAGATAAGCAAAATCATAGACCAACATTTTTAATATATCCTTTTAAAGCACAATCATTCTTTCTCCCTAGTCTCCCTTCCTATTATATTTCTGTAAGATTTTATATGCTCCATAAAGGAGACTTTACTTTGGCTTAAATTGGAACACTACCTATTAGGGAAGACCTAGTAGGTATATAAATGCCCCATATGAAAGCTGAGTCCTTCGGGAGAAGGGCGGTATATAAATTTAAATAAACAAACAAACAAACAAACAAACAATCAAACTTGTTTTTGTTCTGTAGGAAGTTAACATCCACCCTTCTCTTAGAATGAAATATTCTGGGAAATATTTAAAAGGCAGAATATTGTACCTCCCTGGATGAGAAGATAAATGCTCTTGGAAAGCAGCCCCCACCTTTGTTAATAGCCCCAGAAAGACTGGGCCACCCTATCTACAGGACAAAAGGCTGGGCCAGCTTATCTACAACACAAAAGACCTTCACCCTCAGGACATAATAGAATTAGCCCTCTACCCATCTCACCACATGGCACCTGGGAAGATTACACCACCCAGCAAGATTCAGCCAAGCCTGGGACTCAAGACAACCTACAAAGTTACCCCAGGGTGGCCCCATGGGAGTCTGACAACCAATCAGAGTACATTTCTTTCACAGGAACAGGAAGCTCCTATTTGCTCATTTTGCCCAGGACCTTAAACTATGTGGTCCTGTCCACCATTAAACTATCTTTCCAAACAGCTTCCATGTTTCCAGTGTCTTTCTCCTCACTTGGAACTGAACCCAGATGGACATTTCTTCCAACAGTTCAGGCTCAGAGGTAGAATCAGTCTCATGTGCTATTAAAATGCGACAGATCAAGTTAATAGTTCCACTTGTTACTAACTCTAATGGAAGCAGCCCACTTGTGGCCTTCTGGGATAAATTTGTAAGATACTTTGAAATAAAAATCACTTGTAATCAGCTCGAGTTGGATGATTTCTCATTGCTGAAACAGAAAGTTGCAGATAAAGTTCAATCAACCACTGTCAGGTTTCATTCTTGCTCACTTTGACTTGTTATATTTAAAACATAGGAAACATGCATAGCATAGCTTCTGAAATTTTGTTCGATCTCCTTTCCCACAATAACCATAGGCATTATCTTTTTGGTGTGTTACAAAATAAGGTGGGCTAGCTTTGTGTATCTGCTCTACCCTAATTTCATTTTTATATTTATGTGGGCCATGAATGTACAGAGTGGACTGCAGACTGATTTTTTTTTCCTTTGCAGCTTTTTCCTTTTTTTTAAATTCCCTATTATTTTTTTCCCTTGTTAAGTTTTGGAAGTGATTTGCCATTTCCTGCTTCCAAGAGCAGGGGTCCCCAACCCCCAGTCTGTGGACCACTACCAGTCTATGGCATGCAAGAAGCTGGGCCGTACAAACAAGTGAAGCCCTATCCACAGACTGCAACACATGAAGCCATACCCCTTCCTGTCCACAGAAAAAACACTCTCCACAGAACCGGTCCCTGGTGCCCAAAAGGTCAGAGGCCACTAGAGAGTAACTGGTTTTAGGTCGCCCAATTGGCCTCTAGCCTAAGGCAGACTGGAACTCAAGTCTTTCAGTTTCTATTCTGATGCCTTAACCACTACACAAAACTTCCTCCCTCTGCTTTATTTTTCTACACTTAAAGACAACCCATACAATACATTTGAGTTATCAAAATGCTACAGTAATTAAAATATTATTTAAAAACTCAAGTGGACTTTAATCACTGCCTAGTAACGTTTTCCTCATCTGCAAACTTGCAATAACATATCTTTCTTATATTTTAGTAGAATTTAATTAATTTTTTAAAATTTTATTTTAATTTATATGCCGCCCTACTCCGGAGACTCGGGGTGGCTTACAATGCGTTAAGCAATAGCCTTCATACTTTTGTATATTTTATACAAAATCAGCTTATTGCCCCTACAAACCAGGTCCTCATTTTACCTACCTTTGAAAGGATGGAAGGCTGAGTCAACCCTGAGCCTGGTGAGAATTGAACT
>JANHZT010004074.1:105658-129986 GCA_032468215.1 Stegonotus admiraltiensis
CCCATTTGCAAAATAATGTGTAGATAGCAAGGCTTTTGTTTCATTGCAGGTGAGATAGCAACTCAAGTTAGATTTCGCTTTAGGTAAGGAGGCAATTGGACTCTCATTCCTCAGCAACGGTTCCCTACCCTTCCAGATCTTTGGATGACAGAAATCAATTGTACAATATAAAGAGGACATGAGACTATGCAATGAGTTAAAAGGACCTACTATACCCCACTTATTCCCTTGGTCAGCCTAGTGATTTCTTCCACATTGGAATGGTCTGGGGTGAGAAAAACAACAGTAAAGCAGAAGGAAAAAAGCTGGGACAATAACCAACAGCCTGCTGGGTCAACAGCAGCATATGTCATTTAGACAAAGTGTGATTAATGTTTAAGGATGCCTTATTCATGAAATTCCCAAGTTAGTTAGGCAATAGGACATATTATCATTTCAATCTGCTTCTAGCCAGGCCGCAATAGTTTAAGGAAATGTACATCACAGTTTTCAAATGAAAGAAGAGGGAAAAAGGCAAGAAAAAAGACCCAGCAGTTTGCCAACTAGTCAGATCCTTCTTCAGCATAGAATAAAACTAGATTTGTTTGACAGGTTAGAGGAATGGGTTAATTTCCCTGGACTCCCAACCAGTTTCAGTCTTCTGGTTAGAATTTGTTTGCTGACTTGCTTGAGTTGGCAGCCACAGCATAGTGTCTGGGGATATGCAGATTGGACTGTTTACAGTTCATCTTTTTTGGCTGCAATTTCTTCTTCCTCTTCAATATCTGGCTCCTCTTCTGCATCCTCTAGATCTTCCAGATCCTGTTTCAATGAAGAAAGGACTGGTCAATTGTTTGGAGATGCTTGCGTTTCTAGTTTGATTCTCTAGACAATACAGAGCTAGAGTATTGTGAGAGCAGTTGCTATAGAGACCTTACCAGTATGGTAATTCAGGATCTGCCGTTATGCTTGAAATGTAACTAACTCAATGGGTCTTCTGCTAAAACACACAAGACCAGGAAAATCCCATGCATTCCAGGAAGCCACATAACACCAAACAATGGGTAACAAAATGCCAAAAGCACATTGTCCACAAGCATTTCCATATAGCAGATAGAAGGGATTTCAAGGCAGTGGGGTACAGTTAGGTTTCCCACATCTTCTGTAAAATTACAATCTTTTTAATGAATAAAAATAACAAAGGGGTAATAACTTTTATCACTCATAATGTAATTTCCCAATTTCAAAGTACCTGACGTCACAGTTCAGATACCAAATGTAACTAAACTGTCGCTCTCCAGATGTGATATAAGGTTGTCAATAAACAGAGGTTCTCCAAACAGATATTATAGGCAGAAAAAAAGGTAGCGTGTTGCATCTTAACTCAAGCATGTGACCCACCGGTTATAGTAAGGAAAGTAAAAACTAGATAAAAATATCTGACCCAGTCAATAATTCCACACTATTCAAAAATAATAAACATCTTTTATATAATAATTAATAGTTAAAATTTCTGGATAATAGACAAAGAGCCAGTCTGGTATGGTGCTTAAGGCACTAGGCTAGAAGCAGGAAGTGTGTGAGTTATATTCCCACCTCAGGCATGAAGCCAGCTGGGCAGCCTTGGGCCAGCCACTTTCTCTCAGCCAGTGTTGCATCTTAACTCAAGAATGTGACCCATCAGTTATAGTAAGGAAAGTAAAAACTAGATAAAAATATCTGACCCAGGAAGCAGGCAATGGCAAGTCACTTCTAAAATCTTGCCAAGAAAACTACAAGGACTTGTCCAGGCAGTCACCAGAAGTCAACACTGACTTGAAGATGCATACACACAAACGAACAAAATCCTGTTCACAGGATGGGTTCAAAGGATCGTATTGATTATAAATCTCTTGTTTATATTTCTTATGGGTTTTCTCAAAGAGCAACCATGACTGCTTATCTCTCTTCAGCTTTCATTTAGTTTACAGACCTGGAAGGTCTGAAATGCAAAGATTGGTCATAAAGTTACTTCTTCATCTCCTTCTAATTGTGAAGTCAATAAATGGGGCAGAACAAAATGAGGAGTATTTGTCACCAAGTAGCATCTGGTACAAAATGTTAACTCAGAAAAAAGAAACAAACGTTCCCTTTTTGTTTAAAGAAGAGTTCCATTGCTTATACCTGCATCACAAGATTGATTCTCTACCAGAATAGAGCAGAGGTCATGGTCTTTTTACACACAGAATTGTTTCTAATTTTGATCCTACCCAATCCTTTGTTTAGTCAAGCCATTCAGAAAAAAAACCTGGTAGTCAATACTTTTTGATCTACTCTAAACCACTGATTGTCACCATCTTGGATCTAATAACCCAATAACACTTTTCTTTTTTGGTTAATCCCATTTTGAGATAAGTCTCACAAAACAAAGGTGAAGAATTGTATGCCTTCAGAAATGTTATCTATCAGATTAAATAAAACCTATAATAATTTTATAAAATTATGTGAGTTTATAATTTTTTGAAATTCATCAGGTCAGTTAAGAGTAAGATAAACTTACTCTAGTGCCTCATTGATGCAACCCAAAGCTCTTTGCCACTGTTATCACCTCCTAAAGCCACCAAGTATGATCACCTGAATTCCTTGTAGGATAGAGGTGATGCAAAGAACCTGAATTAGGCATCAGTCTTGGGAATGAAGGAAACGTTTGCATAACTTAGATCAGCCAAGGCTAGCATGGAAACTGAGTTAGTTGAAAGGAACACTACGGGTGGGATGATGATCTAAAATAAAAACTCTGTGATTTTTAACTAGCTTAGTGGTTCGCCTTCAGCTATACCAGCTGATCTTCAGAGACAACTTTCCTCTGTTTCCTGGAGAATAAGCTAAAGTGGAAAAGTTGAATGATGCTTTCTAAACTCTATGGTCCAGCCTCATCCTTTTTCCTAAATCCTCTGAAATCAAATACCAAATATGTGAAATGTATTTACCATTCCTTATATCGCTAAGCCATTTAACCATTGCTCACTGGAAATTGGGGTAACCATTTTGAGAAAAGCCAAGGAATCGGAATGATAAATAATTCTGAGTAATATATACAACCTATAACTTCTTTTGTATGTGGCAAAGTTGCTATCCATTATTATTATTATGTTTTCTTTAATAAAACACTTATAACCAAGAAAAAAAAAACCTAAACTGAAATGAAACACGGAGGCAGTATTTTGCTTCACCTTAGCTATATACTATGCCAGGAATGGTGCCCCCAAATCATACAGGAATCAAAAAAAAAGTTGAACTGAGTATTTCTCCTCCCCTAATTTCCCCTAATGGTGTAAAGCAGGGGTCCCCGAGGCCTGGTCTGTGGACTGGCACTGGGCTGCAGCATGCCAGAAATTGGGCCATGCAAACAAGTGAAGCTCTATCCGCAGAAATTGGGCCACGCAAACAAGTGAAGCTCTATCCGCAGGATGCAGGCAGCATGTGAAACCACACCCCCTCCAGTCCATGGAAAAGCTACTCTCCACGGAACCGGTCCCTGGTTCCCAAAAGGCTGGGAGCCACTGGTGTAAAGAGCTCAAAACAGTGGATAACAAACCAAATCCCGAGTTTCCATATACACATAATGGTAAAGAATGTGCTCTAATGCCTGCCATCAAAAATAACTACAAATACCTACATCCCCAGCCCTAGTAAGCAACTTGAAATCACCACTATAGAATCTACTATGTACAGGAATTCTACAGGACTGTCAGATATAATATGCCATGGGCAAGTTGCTAGATTCTCACATGCCAATATAAATGGATAAACCACAGCATTTCTAATTTTGTCCTTTCATATTTATCTTTTAAATAAGGCTCAAAAATATAGCAGCATAGTAGCAGAGCTAGTAGCATCTCTGTCAATGAAGCAGAGACTAGTTATGCATGCTAAAAGCAACAACTCTGTGACTGAAAGAGGACGTCCACACCTGCTGATGGACTTTTGTCTGCCCATTGAAGATTCAATCTCACGACAACTATGGGTTGTTGGGCCAAGGCTGAGGGGAATGCAAACAATGTTTTTTTCAGCATTTTTCTGAACATGGAAATGTTTTTATAGGCTCCTGCATTTTACATGGCCTCAGTCCACATGGAATTGCAGGTATTCTGAACACCCTTACTGCCGTCCCAGCTCATTCTGGATATTACCAGCTGTGTTTTGTTTACAGGTTGCTATGGAACTAACATTCTCTGCTGCCAAAAGCCATAACTAGATTTACAGGATAGAACTGCCACTTCCTCAGGGATCTGACTTGTGTACAGGAGCTGAATATATATATACATCAGAGCAGAATATCATAATCCTAAAATACTCACATTCTCATCTACACCACCATCTTTTCCACCGCTTTCCAGGAACTTCTTAAAACCTTCCAATGTCCTCTCTCCACTGTAATCTAGAACCTAGAAAACGAAGTAATAAGAATTATTACCAAGAGACAAAACTAGGGCCTTGGTGGATGAAGGATTCACTTCTGAACAGCGAAAAAAAATGAAAAATAAAATAAGAAGAGAGGAGGTTAGAAAATTCACCTTCACCCATATGAGTCGAAGAGGAGCCAGCCACTAGATTCCCATGAATGCTGCAAGGAAAAAATAGAGGACCATCCTCTATTAAACTATTTTTCCTATACATCAAGGCACACATGCACCCAAGCATACCCCAAAGCAGGCTGGGGGAATCGTTTGCCCCTCTGTCAAGTTTCAATGTACAAATGCACTCACCGTTCTATCAGGGCCAGCAGGGAAATACTTGAGGGTAGGGAAACTGTGGACCTTCACAGCCTCAACTTCATTCGCTGTAGAGTCCATCTTAGCAATAATGATGTTTTCGTGGTCCTTGTAAGTTTCTCCAAGTTTATCCCAAATGGGAGCTAACTGTTTGCAGTGGCCACACCAGGGAGCATCTGCGACCCAAAAGATAAATTATTTTAACAGCTGTTCAGCATCCACAACTCTCTCTCCCCTCTCTTTTAATTTGGCTGCTGAGAAACTTTCCTCTCATTAATCATATATAATTTCAAACAAGATAAACATGTATGTGTACACATACATTGCTATCGGCAAAATACTTACAGAATTCCACAAAGACATTCTTATTTTCATCAAAAGCCACCTCCTCAAAGTTCTTTCCAACCAGAACTTTGACAGGCTGCTTGTCCCAGTCATCAGAAATCTCTTGGCTCATCAGATGGGGCTGAAATACACATGCAAAAGCAACAACATGAGAGCAACTGCATGGAATGTGTCAATAGGAAATCCCCACACCCACTGCTCCAAAGTGTAAAGCAACTGGCAAGCCAGACTATAAAAAGGCAGGTTAATATAGATTTGTTCCTTCAAGGTCACACCCCCATCTCACAACCCAAACATATCTTGCATGAGTTCTTGCATGAAGGATGCATAGAGTAGGTCTGTGTATATTAAACTGTTACTGTCCAATCAATACTCTTGAAATTGTAAAACATAAGAAGTGCATAGCACAGATATAAAAATGAAGTGATTATGATGATCTAGTTGGTTTCAAGGTAAGGTTTTTTACAGTATACTTCAAAGAGACTGATACCCCAGCCTTCCTCATTGTTTTGGATGTGTTTCCATTTTTCTTGGATCACTGTCCACACTATCTAGAGCTGATGGAAGATATAGACCAAATGCAACTATGTTGGAAAGGCTCTTAAGATGACCATGCCAAAATTTTCAAGCCATATATTTAACATAGCCTTAAGCATGTTTTTTTAAAGTTACTATTCCACGTGCTGCTTGACCTTAAACTTCTTCAGTTATAACTGCCTAATTCTAGATATATCTTTAGTTTATCTTCAGTATGTATACATATTTAATATAGATAGAAAATATTGTTATTTTTGCCTTGTATTCCAAAGCTACATTTTTAACCAAATAATTATCCCTGTATCTCATCTTATCTATTTTGAAGCCGACTGCCATAAGTCTCAATAGCACACCTAAAGCACAAGACGTTTTATTTAGATGTCTCTTCCCTATCATAAATTGGGCGTTATTGATTAAAAACATTCTTATACTTTTAGGTCCATTAGCAATTCCTAACTTTTTTTCAGGCAATCAGATCCTCTACATCATTATGAACCCTGCTTGATTGGTGAAGAGAAAGGAGGGGGGTGGGGAATGGAAATAAAAAAGCATGACAATGAGAAAGAGCAAAGGAGGTGATTCAAGGGAAGCCCTGAATAACATGCACTGTGTAAGAAACATCGAACAGTAGCTGGATCTTGGTAACAGGCTTCCCTTCCCTTCCCAGATTAAAATAGACATCTTCGAAAGATTCCTGCAACGTGAGGCCAAGGCCACGTTCCTTCTGTCATGCTGAGAAAGGTAATTCTTGGATCTGCACCCACTCACTCTAAAGCAGTTCCCAAATTCGTGCAGCTCACTTTACTAGCACAGTGGGACCATGTAAATCCTGGGATCATCCTCCACTGACTCTGCCCTTTGAATTTCCTAGCAAAAGCTTCGCATAGTGTAATGTCAAACTACTCTGCAATGTGAATTTAAGAGTTCGTGCCATATGATAGGTCTCAATTTCCATGTGCTACTATGATCAACTCACATGACTACCTGCTCCAAAAACCCCATTAAAAAAACCAATTACCTTAACTTTGCCGTCCAAGAACTTGTGGCAGAAGTCCCTAATATTCTCTGGACTCAGATCATCGGATTCTGGTTTGTACTTGGTCATTTCTTCCTCCAGAGTAATAAGGCGTATGGCAGGGCATTCCTCCTTTTTGAGGCCAAAGAATTCCAAGATCCTCTGGTTGTCACTATGGTCACTGTCGATGTAAATGAACAAGATCTTGGGGAAGAGAAGGGAAACAGGAGAATGTATGTATTAGACAAAAGCATTTGGGACAGAAGAACACCCTGAATTAAGATTTCCCCAAGATCTATCCCATCTCTCTAAATTCTCTTACACTTCATATACAATTCTAAACATTATTAGTAATCTTAAACCTGGAATAAGCAACCCTGTAACCTCTAGTTGTTGTTAAGCAGAGACCCTGAAAATAGCTTGCCAATAGCCATGCTGGAGATGAAAGCAGCAAAGTAGTGATACCAGGCTGCCTACCCCTAACACAACATGTGGAAGCAGAATGCCCAGATGATCATTAATGTTACAACACTGTATAACAAAGCAGAATTGACTTTCTATAAAGGCAAAATTCCTGTGGAATGATTTCCTTACAAAATGTTAGGCCTAGTAAGTCTTTATATAAAATAACAATAGCACTCAGACTTATATACCGCTTCACAGTGCTTTACAGCCCTCTCTGAGCCGTTTACAGAGTTAGCATATTGTTCCCAACAATCTGGGTCCACATTTTACCAACTTTGGAAAGATGGAAGGCTGAGTCAACCTTGAACCTGGTGAGATTCGAACTGCCAAACTGCAGGCAGTCTGCAGCCAACAGAAGCAGCCCACAGTACTGCATTCTAACCACTGCGCCACGACGACTCTTTTAAAACACACTTTTTGTTGGCTTTCTCCAGCTATAATTCCTGATTCTTTATAATGAACTGCATTTATTTTATTACAATGGGTTTATACTACTATCATAAATTTTCTGGGATTTATATAGAGAAGAATCAACCTTTAAAGAATAGAAATAAAAATGAGAAATTATATTTTTTTCTTGGTTCAACACCTATATGAGCAAAATAGCAATAGCACTTAGACTTATATACCCTTTTATAGTGCTTGACAGCCCTCTCTAAACGGTTTACAGAGTAAGCATATTGCCCCCAACAATCTGGTCTTATGATTTTAATTCTTGATGATGTGTAACCATATGAGAAATGGAGTGTATAATAAACTGTACAAAAGTTTGATTAGGAGCAAGTAATTATTTAGTTACTTTCTTTTATTTACCTTTCCTTTGAAGCCTTCAGCTGCTTTTTTGAAGTTATCCAGTTTACCCTCGTATTCCTCAACACTCTTAGGCAAGAACAACAGGATGTGTGTCTTAATCTCTCCGCCAAAAATTTTAGGTGCAGTCTGGAAGAGGAACAGTTGTATTATTGAAGGCAATTACATTATGTGGAATCCCAAAATTAATTTTTCTGACCCTTCCACCTCCTCCCTCTAGCCTATGGGATTCACTACCATTTGTCCTGCCTTAGATCTAAGCTGCAGAGCAAATGAACAACATTACGTATCACTCAGAACATGTAAAACCTGTGATCTGTTTCTTTACCTGTTCAGTAAATTCAATCACCAAGGGTAACTGGTTTGATTTGATGAAATTCAGCAAGTTGTCTTTTGTTATTTCCCCATCAAAATTGTTACGACCTTCATCAAACTGGAAAAATATACAAGAATTCAGTTTACATCTAGTAAACAGACAAAATACATAGTCATGCAAGAACTTAGTAAAATAATAAAGCAAGAGTGGGTCTACCTATATGCCACAGTGATACAGAAGTGTTCTCTTTCTTAATGCAGTATCCAGTTTCCAAAGAGCCTCAGCATTCATTGAGGTTTCTAGGCTAAGTGACACTGCAAACATATGTGCAGTGGAAGGTGGTAGAATTCAACTGCCAAAAGCTTGAGAAAAGGACAAGGGCAATATATAATAGCATGTGATTCCTTGATCTTTGCTCAGACAAATTATGCAGTAAACGTGAAGTGCCCAATAATTCACTTTTCACTGGCAGATTATTTTAAAATTGTAAAGAGCATGTAGATATTGAAACACATTTCACATTGCAAGCATGACACAAAATGCTTAATGCCCAGGGTAGAAACTCAACCAAAGTTCTCATCTTACCACCCAAGTGGATTCAAGCAGCAAGCAAAGGGAAACTTGAGCACATTAAGAATCTCAATGCAATATTTCTGAAAAAGATCTGCCCACATTATTCCTAAAAAAATTTAAAAGGTAATAACTGAATGCTTTAGGTCTCAGCACTTTAGATGTTAGATACTCCTGTTTTAGACAGGGTGAAATTATAGGGCTTGCTTGAATTGGACAAATGTATCCAATCAACAGAACCATTAAGAGGCAGAATTGCATACTATTAAACTCCTAAACAGAGAGCAGCTTATTCAGAGACAATGAACCCCTGTGGGGCTATTGTTAGCTACAAAGGAACAGATGTACAGCTCTAGCACCAGGAAGTCTCTTATTGCAGAGTAACATCCACTGTTGACCTTTTTTCTCATAACCTTTCCAAGCACTTGAGAGGGGAAGGGAAGCAAACAAACAGAGGATTACAGCCTTATTGGGGGATGGATGTTCTCCCTTCAAAGGCTGGACGCTTCTGCTTTTATTCCCCCTACAGTCCAGGTTTGCATACCCCCATTTGATTACATGAACTCTCTTAAAAACCAGGGATGAGGAATCAAGAGATTTGAGAGAGGGAAAAAGCCCACTGGGCATGAATAAGCAAGTAAGGCTTTCCTAAACTTGATGTTGTCCGAATGTGTTACACTTAAATTCCAGGTTTGCAACCATTGGCCAGCCCTGTGAGCTTCAGTCCAACACACTGGAAGAGGACTAGGCTGAAGAAGAGTGAAGCATTTTACAGTTGAACGATCAGTTATGCTGACTTTAAAAATGTGAATTGGGAAATATTTTGGTTCATGGTCTCTACTGTCCTACTGATTCTCTGAGAGGGAAATATTATTTTGCAATTGATGCAGGACAGAAAAAATGCTATGTAACTGAAGAACCTGTAATTATTACACCAGGTCATGGCAAAAAGATTTTTAGAGCCATTATAATCAAGCTTCTTCACAAAACTTTTGCTGAAACCTTATTAATTTCAAACCAGTTTGGCTCAAAATGGAAGAATTTGGTGGCATATAGTGAATGAATAAAAAAAAATACCAAAATAGATTATGCAAATATTTGTTCAATATGTGTTGTGACTGGCAGGACTTTTTGCTTGTTTCTAAAGCAGTGGGAAACAGGCAGACTAATATATATTGTGCAATCAGGATTTCTTTTCCTCATAGCCACACTCACCTTCTTAAAAAGAGCAACTCCATCTTTTTTGAGCTGATATTTGGCAAATATATCACTGTTGGAAGTGATCCCAAAAGGAATGTCATCAATGGCCTCTGCTGCCAACAGAAACTCTTTGGCCACGTCAGATTCTGCATCCTACATTTAAAACAAACAAAATTAAAAAAAACTGCATCATTATTTCAATTAGTATAGCCACCAGGTATATTATGATTTAGTGCATACTGCAAATGCTATCATCTCAAAATTACAGGTAGCCAAAAAAGTAGCAGTTAGGCACCATATTTTCCCCTATTAAGGCAAACAGGTTTACAAGAAAACTCAAGCAGAAGTAACCACATATCTGCACATACAGATTTGACAACAAGGCCAAATTCTAAACTGTTCATTGCCTAAGAGCTCTGCAATTGATTAGTTTGTGTTTCTGTTATACTGTAATTTTCCTCCTCCATCCCAGGAATTCTGTCATTGTCTTTAAAAAAAATCCTTCACCCTAATTTATAAATGAAAAAAAAATACCTTAAAGAATCCAATCACAGCAACTTCATTTGATTCCACTAGCTCTTCCGCAGCAGCTACATCTGCCAGGGTAGTGGCTGCAGGTCCTGTGCGTTTCTTTAACCAATTTAGAATGTCATCTGCTTCTCTGCCAGCTAGATTAGAGGAAAAACGTATCAGGCATCATACTTTTTTCTGTCCTTGAAGACTAAATAGAGAATAAAGCTTCACTCCCCCAAGGCTAACAAGGCTGAGTTCTACTTGTGTGCTCCTATATCCTCACTGTAATCTTCACTTATCTTAAACCAAACCCTAAATGCTCTAAAGCAGAAACAATTAATGTTTCTGTACTAGGGTACTGTAATGTAACTGATTACTGTAGTTGTGACAGAATCCTTATTACTGAAACAGTCTAGGCATTTACAGTGGTACAATGTCACTTTTTTAAAAGAAAGGTAAGAATTAGGAGGCACTATTAAGAAAACACTTCATCTACAGCAGCACAGTGGTATCTTTATCATTAAAAAAGCCAGAAGACTGCACACTGCCCAACTGTTGAGGCATGGAGTTGTCTACTAGGTACTACCATTTGACACTACCTTGTCTTGTTTGCTATGGGCATTCTACTCTTTGCGCTCTATGGGAGTACTCTTCCTCATTAATATGACCAACTCTTTGAAAACCAGCAAGGAACATCCTTTAAAATTTAGGAAAAAATAGATCTTACTTGTACAAATAATAAAGGTGGGATATAAAAAAATAAACATCATTTTTAAAGTGCTGGAATACAGTGAAAACCATATGCCAAATCTGGAGCGGAATTTTTGCCCATTTTTCCAGAAAACAAAGTAAAGCAAACCCTCCTCCATCACTGGTCTTTGGGGTCCTTGGTGCTCTTGGAGGTTGAGCTCACCCAGGACCCCACAGTTCAACCCTGAGCTACAAATACTCCCTTCAAACACTGGTCAGCTCAACCTTCACTCCCCAACTCCATCATGTGGCTTCTGGCCACCAAAGTGCTTCATTCTTGGTCAGGGGCCACATTTTATGTACAGTCTGACCTAAAGCCAAAATTGGGTGGAACTACTATGTCCTTATCTTCTACATCGTTTTCTGTCTATTCGCCCTTAACGATCTATTCTTACATGTCTGTGTGATTAACACAAGCATCAACTATGTTACTTCTCCCAAAAGCAGAGATGAAGATCTCACATAGAAAACAGAGGTTGTATCTGTATTCTATATCAGGAAACAAAAATCTATATGGAGAATGCAACACAAAAGAAAACTAAAACATGTTCTCTATCACTCCAGATCTCAGGAGATTTAACCACAGGAAGGAAGATTATGGTACAATGCTAGGAAAAACATACAATCATTAAGAGTAACAGGCAAACAAGCCACCTGGAAAAAGTGTGTTCTCCAGCACTAGATGTGTTTAAGCAAAGACTGGACAGCCCTCTACTGGGAATACTTTGATTTGTATTCCTGCACTGAAGACATGGTAACTGAAGTGGTCCTTTCCAAATGTCATGATTCTGAGATTTTAGCTATTTCCCCACCAATGTACTGTATGGCTATAAAATGCATAAGGCCAATACTCTTACTTCAGTTAGTGCAACCCTGCAGTCCAAATCAGGTGCATGTACACATGAATCCTCAGCTAAGTTTATAAATTAGAACTCAAACAATATTTTTGGCTTCGTCATCTTGTCCTGGGAACTGTGGTTTGTAAATGACTGACAGTGATGTGCTAACTGTGTACTACAGTAGCAGGAAATAAAGTTTTCTCAGAGAATTTGCTCATGCTTTACTTTCAAGTCAGACCTTATAGCCAAAAATATGATAGCTTTCATAACTAACTGGGAGCACCTCCAAATAGTAAGAAAGAGGTGCCTTGTTCTTAACTTCAGAGAAGGAATAGCAATTAAATCCAGTCTTTCTGCATTTCAGAAGCTCTCAAATCATTCACACCATTCCAGTCCTAAGCTGAAAAAGCAAGCTCAAAGCCCAAGGGCAAAGCAAGCTCATATTATTGTTCATAGTTAAAATTATGACATTTCTTTTGTCTTGTGCTTCTAGTGTTCTTACAACAGCTTGGAAAAATAGTGACCAAACTCCCTACAGCATCTTTTCCTCCCTCTACAGTTGCAATATGTGCTGTGTATCACACCCACAGTAATGATTCACAACCGTGTTAGACAAGATTTATGAAAGGGACACAAGTTGAGATTAACTTATTTACCAGGCTTGAAACACCTGTGAAAATGTCAACACAGAAATATTTTTACAGGTAGTCCTCAACTTACAACAGTTTGCTTAGTGACCAAAGTTACAATGACACTTTTTTCAAAGTGACATCATTTTTCATATTTACAATTGTTGTAGAATGCCCATGGTCACATGATCAAAATTCAGATGCTTGGCAACTGATTCATAGTTAGGCCGGTTGGAGTGAATGTGTCTACCTTTTGTGACCTTCTGACAAGCAAAGTCAATGGGGAAGCCAGATTCACTAAGCAACCATCTAACTTAACGTTAATGATTCACTTAACATGACCAGAAAGGTCATAAAATGGGGCAAAACTCAGTTAACAAATGTCTCTTAGCAACAGAATATTTGGACTCAATTGTGGTTGTAAGTCGCATCCAGGTGATCTGTATTTTAAACATTTCTGTGCTGATATTTTAAACATGGTCTGCTGTTCAAGTCAGGGTTGGTTGAATATTGGAACAACATATTAAGTCTAGTTAAATGAATACCATATTTGCTGCCAAATATTTTGATAGCTATTTCTTAGGGAACCTGTGACTGAAATTCTGTTTCTAAGGAACACCTATTACAAATTCAATATCAGACCACACTGCACTACATAGTAAGTGTAATAGATAACATTTTACAGCTATGCCACCATCACATTCAACAGAGTGACTTACTACTTTTCTTAAGTGTAATTATATATAAAGGACTATGCTTTGTTTAATTACACAAAGCCAAACATAAAACATTTTAGAAGGAAAAGTTTTGTCAATAGGGAGTCAGGCTGTGACACAGCAAAATTATAACAAGAGGCCCAAAACAGCTACCTAAGTCTCCTGTAGTAATCTACAAGAGATAGTAATTATAGATGTACTAATTATAGTAAAGATGATGACTAATGGACAAAAGCTCAACATGCAAGGACAAAGGGCATAAAAGTTAACAGCAGCATGCTTTTGATGGGGCTTTCTGACCAAAGTCTGATATGAAAAAATTAAAATATTTTAACACAGTTTCAAACTTTAGCACTGTAATCCTTCAGATTCAATAAAAATGATCTTTGGAATAAACAGAATATCTACAAGTATTTATACTTGATGTTTCTTTTCCCAGGAGTATGCTCATGATCCTAGAAAAAGATGCATCCTTTTCCTTCAAATCTAAAGCCTGTACAGTTTTTCTGATGCAACAAATGTTTATTAGTTGTTCTCCTGTACAAAACCCAGTTAATCTTTGGTTCTATTGTGCAGTTAGTCCTCTAAAGAAAATTACAATTCTTTAACAGCTTTATGGTGCTCTCACCTGTGTATTCTTTGGGAGAAGACTTATCTCCATTCTTGAAGAATTTGATAGTAGGATAACCCCGAACACCAAATTGTTGGGCGAGTTCGGATTCTTCTGTAGCATCTACCTTAGCCAATCTGATTTCAGAGTTTTCAGCTTTCAATTTCGCTGCTGCTTTCACATATTCAGGTGCCAAAGCTTTACAGTGACCACACCATGGTGCATCTGTGGAAAATAAAATTGAAATACTAGAAAACACAGCATCAAGTGAATTGTGTATTTTCTACATTTTCTACTGACACCTTCTATTCCTAAGAATACACTTTCATTACAAAACATTTCTCAAGAAGTATTCTCGAATAGACAGAATTATATCAGAATTTTATTCAAAAAGCTTCACCTTTAATTTATATACTGCCTATAAACTTGCCTAGGACCATGAATTTCCACAGTAAAAGCGCATTATTCTCCTACAGGAAAATTACCCTTAAAAACCAGTGCCAAAAAGAATGTTTGAAGTACATCATTCAACTTTAGAACGCCACAACAGACCCTTAATACAAAATGCTTGGTATCATAGCTCTCACACTGTAAACAATTCCTGCTAAAGCTGTGTGCCAAAAATAAAGTATTCCAGAAATCACTGACTGTGACAAATCTTTGATAAACTAGGATTTTTTTTAACACAACTGTGAACTTTAATTAATACTGAGAAGAAAAAAGTAGGATGCTTTACTCCCCCCTTTCAAAGGTAAGCAGCAGAAAGCACAACTATTTTATGGAGGACATTAGCAGGAGTTAGGAATTACGCCATCCCTCACGCCTTCCACATGTGGAGAGTCACGTCTCACAAAATTAAGAGGTGTGCTTAGAGCAGCAAGGAAGGGCAGTTTTCTTGCAACTAAGGCGGTATATATTAAGAAAAAAAACGGCTACCTCTACTTTAAACCAGGATTTATAAGTCTCTTTATTAAAGGCGTTCCGCTGTGTCGTGTATTTCGTTTTACTGCTAATTTAAAAAAAAATTCTATCCGTTAGCAGTATATAAAGGTTCTGCGGGGAACACACAACTACCACGGACGCGCTCGCCTGACGCTTCACTTCCAACGCCTTTCCCTTAAGCGGCACACCCCCCTCTCTTCTTTCCATGCACTTTCCTCATATACGGTACTTCGCGCAGGCCTTGCTCCCCCTCTGTCCGGTCTGGGAAAGCCCATTGAGCTTCCTCTTGTGCTTGCAAAGCCCGTCAGTCACCCAACAAGCCAAGGTTGCCGGGATATTTGCAGGCTAAAACACTCCGCCGGCGCCTTGGGGGCAGTTTAAAAAGGCCAGAATATGGGCAAGCCCCGTTTGCAGCCGCCGGTGGCCGAGAGCCATTCCACCGTCGGAAGCGCAAGCCCCGCGGAAAGCCGCCGGGGCCTCTTCCAGGAGAGAGAGAGAGAGAGAGGGAGGGAGGCAGGCAGGGTGACCTAAGGCCGCAGAAGGGGGCCCTCGCCTCAAAGCCGCGTAACGGAAGGGTTGCCGTTACACAACCCCGGCGTCGCGCCGCGCCGCGCCACCCGCGTCCCTTCTCCACTCACAGAATTCCACCAGGATATTCGGGTATTGCTCCAGCGCTTGCTCGAAGTTGGCGGTCTTCAGCACCAGCACGCCCTCCTCTTCCTCGATGTCGACGGCGAGGGAGGCCTGACCCAGCCACAGCAAACACAGCACCGGAGCGCAAAAGTGGAGGAGCTTCATGGCGGCGGCGGCGGCAGCAGCGAAAGCGACGACAGCAACGGGATCTCCAGGCAAAGAGACCGAGCAACAAGAAAGCACCGCGAAAGAGAACGGTCGAACCCCGCCTCCCACTTATAAACCCGCCCTTGCCCCGCCGAGGCTACCGCCTATTGGTCACTTCCGGCCTCCTCCGAATTACTTCTCATTGAATTGGCGTCGAGCCCCGGGTCCGCCCTCATTTCTTGATTGGTCGCTGAGAAAACTAACGTCATTTTTCCTTCCACCTCCGAACAACCCGGAGAGTTTTCTGCGTTCCGTCCACTAGGATTGGCTTGTCAGACTTCATTGTTGACTGCCATTGGATAACAGCGCCGCTCTCGTTCCGCTGTTCGACCGCCTTTGATTGGTTGCTTGGTGAAGCTTTAAACGGAGTGTACCTCTTCCTCCATTGCGTTTCACCTCTCGCCTTTGGAACGTGGCATCTAGGAAGACTGCCCGTTTCGTAATGCGCATGCGTGTTGGAGGGGTCTCGTTCGTGTTTGATTCTGACTGGGCCGCGTTTTATAAAACGCCCGGAATAATAACCAACGAGTATTTCCGGGTCAGAAGAAATCGAACACATGTAGGCGTTTTCTGTCGTTGGAGATACCGTTTAGATTTTAGAAGGTGGGGGGAAAATGGGGAAAGGAATTGGCTCTGTGGGAATATGAATATGAACTGTGTGGATCAATCTTGTGTAGTACGTCGAATTTCCTATAAAGATAATGTACGAGTGGGAACTGGGCTGGTTGGAAAATTACAGGTGGGGAGGTCGAGGGTACTTGGTAATGCAGTTGCCTGGGATAAAGAATGGAGGCTGAAGTTAGAGTGGTATTTTCTCTGCTTCTTAGGTAAAGTCTTCAAAAGTCTCGCCTTCCAGGAAAAGAAAAATATTAAGAGTATTAACCATTACTGGGTGGCCTAAAAAATTAGCATTCTCCAAACCAGTCCCTCATGCATTTATGTACTTTTAAAATATATACAGAATAGAGCTGTACAGATCAAAATGATTAACAAAACTAATAAAAAGGAATAAGCAGAAACAGTATTTGGCTATTTTTATGAAAATCGGAGCACTTTTCATATCAGTACAATCCTTTTCTATCTTGCATAAAAATAAAAATGATGAATATGTGAAACTGGGGTGTTGTGTTACATTTACAGCGTATGTTAAAAAATATGAATAAAAAATAGGTAAAGAAATCCCTGTGGATTTTACTCCTCTAGTCATTGCCAACTCTGGGAGTGGTGGTGCTTATCCATTTCAAGGCCATTGAGCCCAGCAATGTCCGAAGACATTTCCATGGTCATTACTTTCCCACCAAGATGGTACCTATTTGCATGCTTTTATACTGCTAGGTTGGCAGGAGCTCACCCTGTTGTATGGTGCTTGGCTCTCAAACCTGGGCTGCCAGCTTTTCCAGCTAACAAGCCTAGTGTCAACCCTGAGTCACTGGGCCACCCCCAATATAAAAAATAGGCCTACATATAAATGCAAAAAACTACCTTGAATGCTGTTTAATTCCTGCCTTAGTAAAAAAACAAAGTGAGCCTTTCATTTGCAAATAGCAGTGATTTGGCATTGCCGGCTTCTGGGTTTTTTTAAATTGTAAATACAAAGGTGCTCCAATGATGATGTATGCATTCATAACATCTGATAGCTGATTTTGTCACATTGTGCACATACTGGCTAAGATAACGTATAGTATTCTAAATATAAATTATTTGCTGGTACTGAAATGTAAAATAATATAGTTTTGTGAATAGGACATAATTGTTTTGTATCTACTGTTAAGCCATCTGAGTTGGTTCATACCTTGTACTAATTCAAAAAAACCAAAACAATGTTATAGTTTATTCCAGTGTGAATTCAGGCACCAAGTTACCAAATCCAGGCATATTTTAGCTTTTTGTGTCAAGAATATTCTGTTCAGGATAACTATAAATTATTTATGAATATTCTGGCTTTTCAAATTCTGTTCCTGTAAAATTATTTATCAGACACAACTATATAAGATAGTTCATGAGATGGTGAAATTAGCAGCTGTGCATGTGGTATTGCAATAACTGTTAATACGTTTTTTTTTTAAAGCAAACAGTTTAACTACAACGGTCAACTGACAACTGAAGATTGCCACAACCACAGATGTGAAACATTTGTGCAATATTTTAGAACACAAATGCTTTTAAATTTGGCCGTCTAAGTTAATTTTTATCATTTGTAAAGTGTTACAGATGAAAACAACCTTCTTTAGCATTAAAAACTCTTATTAAATTATAAATTATGTTACAGTAATCTGATCTGTACTGTCATTTGTACAGAAATGTGTACAGTAATAACTTCAGTAGGAAGCTTGAATCATGATTTTCTCTGGCTTGTTTAAATCTGTAATTTGTGGCTAGAATAATTAATTTGACAGTAAAAAATCCTTTGAAGGTAAAACTATGACACACTTTTGAACAACCCAAAACAATTTTGTGTGTAGAATGACAACGATAAGGTAAAGCTCATGTTAACCATATTAATCTACATTCAGAGTGACTGACTTCAGTACTGTTTTAATCATAAGTGAATGGACCTAAAACTTTTCAATATAAGAAAATAGTCCAGTTACGGTAAGTAAATGAGATTTTAGTCAATAAGAAAATAGTCCAGTTACGGTAAGTAAATGAGATTTTAGTCAATTAGGAAATTCTATAATGAAAAAAGAGTCTTACTATGTTTTATTAAAATACAAGTATGAATGAATCTCATTGTAACTTACTCATGCTGTTATGTCAACAACCTAAACTTTGTAACAGGAAAAAGCTATTAGTAGCCATAATTTGCATACAACTATCTTTTCTAGCAATGTCAATAGGTCACATTCTATTATTAAAATGTTTCTAGTTTTAACTCATAATTGAGAAACTGTAGTGCTGTATTTTTAAGTAGAGTTCATTAAGTATTGCTTTTTAATTTCTAACATTCAGGTATAAACTCACCTCACAACAAGCTGCTGTAAGCAAGCAATATTCCACTAGCCATGGTAGCTTTGTATAATTTATTTCACCATCAACCCACCAATTAATGAAATTATATTTAAAAAAATTAATGTTTAAGAAATTGCCTTTTCCCATTGAACAATGCCACTACCCTTTTATTAAAGCAAGTGATTAAAACTATTCTAAATCAAAATTGCTTGAGTCCAACATTGAACTAGTAAGTGAAGCATGCAAAGCTACAGAGAGTGAAAGTGGAAAGTGTAATGGCCTTGTGAACTCAGGAACTATGTTCCGTTCTATTGAAGAATCTATTTTAGTGTGCTAAAAGTTTCAAATTATATTTTTTGAAATTTTGCTTAAAAAGCATAAAAGCAATATGTACTGTGGAACATCACTGCATATATGCCCAACTAGCCTGGTTGTACCTATGGGAAGGTAACCATTTAGTTTGATGCCACTCAACTCAGAGAATTTAAGTCATTATCAGTACCAGCAAGCAACAGCAGATATTTTGGCAACAGTTATGACTGTAATGATAAATAAAAACTCCCGAACTGTGCAATATACAGGTCCTCTATGGAAGGCAGGCCGGTTGCAATTGTTCTTTCTGCAGGCTTTAAGCATCCATTGGACTCTGTATCTGCTGCTATATCAAACCAGACAATTATAGAAATACAAATGACAGATTCAATAATTCCTCTATAAAACTATCAGCAGCTCCTGGGGCAGTCTCAACTTTCTGAGTTGATGCAGGAAGAACATTTTTTGTTGTGTCTCTTTAATGATAGTTCTAATATTAAGTGTCCATTTTAATTCCTGGGAGATTATAGAACCAGAAGACCTCTACTTTTGTTACTGTGCTACCTGTTAGTAAGAGGCAGTAGAATAGAAGGGCTCCTCCTAAAATCCACTCTCTACAAATTTGAGTTTAATAATAATAATAATAATTTTATTTATATACTGCCCTTCTCCCGAAGGACTCAGGGCGGTGCACAGCCAAAATAAAACACAAAGATACAAAAGTTAAAAGTAATTAAAACAAATTAAACATTTGGCCCACAATTTAAAACCAGATTTAAGACCCCTCAAATTTAAAACCAAATAAAACCCAACAATTAAAACAGAATCAGGCCAGTTTGTACTTTGAAGCTTGCTGTTTGATTTGGATGAAAGAGTGGGTACTACTGAGAAAAGGAAGGCTTTTGGAATTGGAAAGACATGATTTGAGATTAGGGTGGCAAGGATACTTTGGCATGATAAAATCAAAGTTAATTTCGATTTTAAAAATCATTATGTTAGATGTGCTATATTGGGAATATGGAATAGATACATATCCAGGTAGTATCTAAAGACATTTTGGTGGCTCTTACCACAAGAAGCATTTTATAGACTAGAAATAATAGCAAACAAAATGACTTGTTATCAGATACTAGAATTTTGTCAAGGGGAATACAAATTAAAATCAAGAGGACTGATGGCAGGCAAACATAGTTGGCAATTATTTTCTTATTTACTTCTATAAAAAGATTTAAAATAGACAAAAGTGTTTATGGTATTGAACACTGTATGACTGACTGATAAACACAATTCCTAAAATGTATGAGATTTTACTGTATTGACATTTGAAACAAGAACAACAAGTGGAAGTATTTATAATAATGTGAGTTAAAGTTTTTTGTTATAATTATATAGATCAACCAATGGAAAATATGTGGTTGAAAGGACTGATATTTACACTTTTATTTTTAAATATTTTTATAAAATCATGTACTGTTGGTATATGACACTAGAAAAATTATCTAAAATGTATAAAGACATTTCAAATTTATGTTGCCTATGTGAACCACAAGAAAGATCAATTTAACACATTTGGGGGAATGTGTAAAAAGCTAGAAAATTTTTGATTCAAATATGTGCACTGATCCAGAGGATTTTAAAGATTTCTCTTCTTGGGATGGATGGATATTTTTAAAAAGATCATGGAACTTTATTTTGTATATGATCTTTACAGCAAGATTACTGTATGCCCAAACAGAAAGATTTGGCAATAACTACAATGGTAAGTGAAAATGATAGAACTTGTTGAGATGGCCAAATTGACTTCTGATTCTGAGAAAAGACAGTATGTTTATAGAATAAAGAACATATGACGTAGGGTTTTGATGATTAAACAGGATAAATTACAGAGATGATGTAACTTTAGAAAAAGGGGTAAATTTATACTTATAACTACTGTTAAGAATTATCAGAAGCTATTTAGAATCATTTTCTTACTTTTCTATTTTACTTTCTTTCATGCACTTTTAGCTCTCTTTAATTTCTTTGATTTCTTTTTTCTTCCTTACTCTGCATTAGTTTATATTCGTTTTTACCTTTCGTTTTTACCTTAAAACTTTTCTCTACAGGTAGTCTTTGACTTACAACAGTTCATTTAGTGACCATTCAAAGTTACAACAGCAATGAAAAAGTGACTTATGACCATTTTTCACACTTATGAATCCCATGGTCACATGATCAAAATTCAGAGGCTTGGCAACTGACTCATATTTATGACTGTTGGATTGTCCCTGGGTCATGTGATCATCTTTTGTGACTTTCTGACAAAATCAATGGGAAAGCCAGATTCACTTAACAACCATGTTACTAACTGCAGTAATTCATTTATCAACTGTGGTAAGAAAGGTTGTAAAATGAGCAAAACTCAACAATTGCCTTGCTTAGCACAGACATTTTGGGCTCAATTGTGGCCGTACGTCAAGGACTACTTGTATTACATATAGAGAGAATTGCTGCTTGATGTTCAGTGACAAAATTGTTGGAATGAGTGAAAAGTAATACAAGACATTTGCAATTAACAAGCATTACAATAAGATACAATATTTGGATAGCACAACACTGCATTACAAGATATGAATGAAAAATATTTTAGCAGATACTACATAATATCTTTGCTATTCCCATTAAAACATTTTTTAGATTTGGCAATTCATGTACCATACTAAAAAGGGCTGGAAAGATCCCGAATATTTTCACTATGATTTTTATAACAGGAGTACCAATAACTAATCACAGGAGTATGACAAGATTTGCTGGAAGCCCCTCTACTTACTAAATACTCTGAATCTTCTAATGGGCCTTCATAATAGCAATAGCACTTAGACTTATATACTGCTTCACAGTGTTTTACAGCCCTTTCTAAGTAGTGTATAGTGTCAGCATATTGCCCACATAGTACCTAGCAATACCTTTCCTCTGATGTTTATTGGAATCAATATTGGCTAATTGTAGTGACTGATTGCAAAATCCATTAAAAGTTCTAGTAACTTATGATTGCTGTATAATTACTCTGAGCATATTTTATGATAATTTATGAGCTACTGTTCCAAACATACTGATCTTTTGCCTAGCCATATGGTTCTGTAAGGATGCAGATAAGTTAAATTCTGTTCACATCAGCTAAACTAAATGAAAGTTAAAGGCTCTGTGGTGAATTGAATAGCACGTTTTGCTGTCGAGTGAATTAGAATTAAATGTGCTTGCTTTAAAATTGTATGATGTTAAATTTCTCCAATGCTATAATGTTTTTCTAATATGATCCACAGATATAAGTGCAGTTTCTGGAACTGAGCTATTCTGTTCCATTTTATTCTAGTCCATTCCTTACATACGGGGCAAAGGTGGTAAAAGTAGAGGGAAAAACCTGTTAAGCTTGGTACTATAGAACACATCATCACAAACAGTAAAGTCACCAGACGCCCTTTCTGTAGATAACAGCCAAAAGGAATTCAGCTCAAAGTCCTTCTCGGTCTAGGCCACAACAGATTAACAGTGCTTTAGCAACTATCCTTCTGATTTTGCTTTATACTGAAGTTAGGGCAATCCCTGGCTTAGAAGTTACTAATTAACAAGTACAGTGGTGTCTGAGCCTCAAAATGTCAGTGCAACAATATGAATGAGATTAGAGTCTAATTAAGAATATCATCACAGCTGACATTTAGAAGAGAGAGAGGAACAAGCTGTGACCCGCTAAGCAGCTGCTAGTGCTCTAACCCTATTGACCTGGGCTTCAAGATCTCATGTTTGATTAGGAGCTTGGTTCATTTGGGGCTTGTTTAGACTGCTGCTCATGATAGGATAAATGTGCAGGTTGTTTTAATGTACTGTACTTTAATAGTATTAGAAATATTATTCAGCTTCAAAAAATTAATCAGATTATTCTTTGGGGCAAATAAATATCTCCTGATCAGCAAGCATTTGCAAAGCAAACATGTTCTCCTTCCAAGAGTGCCATCATTCCCAGCATTTTTTTCCTGGTTGTGAAAATCTAAACCAGTTGTTCCTAAAACTGCTACTTCCTCCTTTCTGGGTAGACGTGCTCAAACTTGTTAGGTTAGAGCTTGGGGTTGGGGAGGTAAAAACACGTCAGAAAAGTTTGAGTTGGCTCCCTGCAATTGGTTAAAATATCCTTCCCTTTTCATAGGCCTGGGTTGTGACACAAAAGGAGGAGGAAAATTGGATTTCCTGGCTTAATTGCTCCTGGAATCAAGCAGATTCCATAAAAGGAAGCCCAGCATGGATCAGATTGGCGCATCAGTTTAGCTGAAGAGACATTGCATCCTTAAACAGACAAAATAGTAAACTTTGCTTGGGTAGCTAGCTCCTGCCTCACTGCACTTTACTATTTGCAAAAAAATATATATCTTGTACTTATCCCTTTAAGGTTAATTCTCACCAGCCTGGGGTTTTTTTTCCACACATTTCCATTGCAGATTTGTGTTTTGCTGTTTCAGCTTCATTTTAAGACAGGAATCATACACAAAGAGGAAGTGGAAACCAGCTGGTCATCACAAAGCTGTTTAAATATTGTCAAATATGCTTGTCCGCTAGCAAACAGATTTTCCTCATTTAGTACAGTTGGTTAGGTAAGTAGAGGATCCATGGTTCATGCCAGACATGAATTAATATATTGTGTAGTAGGCCTCCTATATCTGGGCTACAAACATGGGATGTTTGCATTTGGGTGACCATGAGTTAACAGAAAAGAGGGAAGTATTTTCTGTATCTCTGCTGACATCTAGCTGTCATCCAGATTTTTCTAGTCAAGAGATAACAATGTAGACACTCTTATATGTGGATCTTAAGATGGAGAACAGAGAAACTATGCCCATATGTTATATTATCTATGGTTAGCTGAATCATTAACAATTTTTAAATTGCCTCAGTTCATAAAACAGAAATGTATTTTTATTTGCATCTCACCTTTATTATTTTTATAAATAATTCAAGGCAGTGAATATATCCAATACAAATTCCTCCTTCTGTTTTCCCCCCAACAATAACCCTATGAGGTGGGCTGGGCTGAGAGACAATGACTATTGAAAGGTCATGCAGCTGGCTTTTATGACTAAGTGGGGATATGAACTCCAGGTCTCCTGCTTTATAGCCTGTTGCCTTAGATCGGGGGTAGGCAAACTTGGCTCTTTTACACCTTGTGGACTTCAACTCCCAGAATTCCTAAGACAGCTTGGCTGACTCAG
>JANHZT010004076.1:54067-69501 GCA_032468215.1 Stegonotus admiraltiensis
CCACCACCCATCTCCTTCCACTTATGACTGTATGACTGTAACTTTGTTGCTTGTATCCTTACGATTTATATTGATATCGTTTCCTGATTGCTTATTTGTACCCTATGACTATCATTAAGTGTACGTTATGATTCTTGATGAACATATCTTTTCTTTTATGTACACTGAGAGCGTATGTACCAAGACAAATTCCTTGTATGTCCAATCATACTTAGCCAATAAAAAATTCTATTCTATTCTTTTCATATAATCTTTCTGCAATTATCATATATAAAAACAATGTTGCATGGCTCTTTTCTAATGGTTTATTTGTCAGTCCAAGGAGGAAAAGTTGTTTTAATATTTTAAATCCTCTGTATGTATTTGAGCCCAAAAGATTCTACCTTGTTGTTTTTACCTTTTTCCCATTTTTATTTTCATTTGAATGTTATATTAAGAGAATTTTTTTAACAAAAATTAGTATAAAAAAAATAAAATTCTTTCCAAAGAATTTCTTCCAATATCTTCCCAATCTTTAAACAGGAAAGCACAGTGGAAATCTTTCTATAAGAGAAATGGGGAGTTTCTAAATTTGATAAATAAAATAAAAATAAATACAATTGTCAAAGTCCTTATCTGCATCCAAGAAAAGTGATACAGCTTGTTTTTCATTACGTTGCTCCAGGTATTCCCAATTATTTGAACAAACTAAAGATTAAGACTGTTAGAAATAAAAGGAAGAAATACAAAGTTGGTTTATTTGTTCAAAGTTAACATAAGATATGTGGCTGCCTCTTTTCTCTATTTTCTTTCTTTAAGCTTAGTTTGTGCTAGATTTTACTATTGTAATCAAAATTCTTAATACAAATTATATGCAAGGCAACATCATTTATCATTTTAAATCTTCCCCGTGTTCCTAAATGCTGTGAAAAAGAGAAAGATGGAACTTGCCCAATGCCCTTTGATCAGTAGCCCTAGAAGCTGCCTACCAGGAACCCCAGATGGCTTAATTAAGCCAGGCACAATATCTGTAAGCTATAGTCCACTGAATCAGATGGCTGATGTACTAACATCAGTTGGGAATCTGTCTTCATGGCTTTTTCAGGGAGGTGTTCCTATAGATGGGCTATGTGTGTATACTCAGTGGGATCCTTGGGACTCTCTGAGCTTGGTGGTTTTCTTGCAGACATTTCATTACCAAACTAGCTAATGTCATCAGTCTGCAGTCTGCACTCAGCACATTTAAACAACGCATCTAAGACCTGGAAACCCAAGAGAACCTGCCTCTTCTACTAAGAACATTTTTCTCAGCACCTTTTTTTATAAACCAGTGTGATACTTACACCACGTAACTGCTTCCAAATTCTGAAGAGCACTAGCTTCAACACTCTCTCCGCAGCAATTTTGGAGGAAGAATGCTTCTCCCCTTTCCCAGGAGCTAAAACTGTGCCCTTGCGATAAGGGGCTGTGCAACTACAGCTCATGTCCTGCTACAATGTACAGTGCCCTCTAAAAGGACTCAAGGACCCGCCTTATAGCTTCTTATCTGGTAAAAGATCTGATTATTTTTTTAAAAAAATGTACTGTTGTTATCAAATCACTTTGATTCAGTCTTCCCAGACACAGCTAAATTTTGTTACACTTTTTGTAAAATTAGACAGATTTTGATTATCCACTGACAAGCAATCTCCAACTGTAATACTTTAATCTTGTTTTTACTATATTTTTATTTTGAATGTATTTTTGCTTGCAATTTTGGTCTGCAAGCTTAATTTTTATATAAACGATTCATATTCTTTATTATTATTTCCGTGCACTGTGCAAAATTAGCCCATTATAGAAGTGAGGGCAAAAGGATAGTTCTAAATGCTGTAGCTTACATTACAAAGCATATTAACTTTTTCTGAAAATGGCCACCCTGGAAAAGACCCCTTGGCTGCCAAGACTATCATTAATCAATCCCTTCCCCAACTGCTAGCAATTGTTGGAGCTAGTTGACTTGGTTTTCACAGGGGTCAATTTCCTATTGCTTTTCTTCTATCTTCACTGTCTAAACCCTGTAAGAAAATCTAAAAGCAATGCCAAGAAGACATGCTGAGCAGTGAAAACTACTGAGCAGTGAAAACTACAAAGTACTGTTGGTACTTTGTGGTACCAACACTTCCCTGCCCTCATTCCAGGGGTGAAATGCTACCCGTTCGGTCCAGTTCGCCTGAACCAGTAGTAAAAAATGTAAAAAAAAAAAAAAGTTCCGATAATCAGCTGAGCGATGCACAATTGTCGGACCTTTTTTTTTTTACTTTTTTAGCATTTTTTTTACTACCGGTTCTCCAGAACCGGTAGTTAAAAATGCTCTAAAAAGTTTTAAAAAAAAAGTTCTGACAATCACGTGTCGCTCAGCTGATCGTCGGAACTTTTTTTTTTTACTTTTTAGGCATTTTTTTACTACAGGTTCGGGCGAACAGGTAGTAAAAAATGCTTTAAAAAAGTAAAAAAAAGGCTCCAATGAACACAGCTGCGGCGCGTGATCGTCAGAGCCTTTTTAAAAACTTTTTAAAGCATTTTTTTACTACCCATGCGCCTGAGCCAGTAGTAAAAAAATGCATTTAAAAGGTAAAAAAAAAAAGACTCTGACGATCACAGCGGTGGCGCACGATCATCGGAGCCTTTTTTTTAACCTTTTAAATGCATTTTTTTACTACCTATTCACCGGAGCCGGTTGTAAAAAAATGCAGCCAGCTAACCGCTAGTAAACCAGTTCAGATTTCACCACTGCCTCATTCCTATTCAACACAAAAGGCGAAACGGAAGGAATCTTAATAATCCCATGCTCTGTCTGCCTCCTGAAAAACAGGAGAAACCGACAAAACGCTTGTCAAATATATTTTTACTGGCTTTCCCTGAAGGATCAGGCAGGATCTACGAAGTTATCCATCAGCACTTCCCCTTCAGAAAGAGGAAACGAGGGCAGAGTTTCTTCCAATGGCAAAACAACTTCCAGAACAACAGTTATGATAAGTAGGTTTGTAGTGGTTCTGAGTGCATGTCAGTTGAATTGGACATAAATCAGTGTGGCTTTTCACCACCTCTCCTATTGTGGAAGCACAGAGGTTAGGATCTTCTTTCAAGTTGGCACAAGATCCTCAGGAGGAAGCGTCTAAGTTTAACTAACCTTAAATGAATGAAATGAATGCAAGGTGACATTGCAGCCACGAGAGCGGACAGGACGTCTGAAATACCTCAAGCCTAGTATAGATGGAGCTGATTCAGGCATCAGAGGACAACATTCCTGGTTGATCATTCACAAAAATTTTCTGCCAGTAATGTATATGGTTGCCCTTTGGATAAATCCATGCAAGTAGACCTCAATTCACACCATGGGGACAAGTCATCCTCTCTGCTCTCTGTACTCTTAGTTTTCTCCCAGGTCAGCATCAGAGTACACAGATTTGAGGGCCAAGGTTAAGAATGTGGGTATTACGTGTAGACAGCTATTACTATAGCGCTTAAGATTTTCAAACTGATTTTCTCGTGTTTTTGCTTAATGCAGGGCCTGTCAATCTTTTCAGGTTCCCATAGAACTGTGGGAAGTGGCATTTTTGGAAGAAATGACCTTCTCAGCATTCACTGTGTCGAGATTATTAGGGTTGAATTATTTTTATCAAAGAAGCCTGTGGAGATATTTTTTATTTATTTTCTAAAGGAAAAATCATGCATAAAGGGTCTCAATAAAGAGTCACCTTGTGGCGAAATGGGTAGCTAACCAATGTAATAAAAAAATACAAGCCTCTGAATTGCTGTCCCCTGCATTACTATTATTCATTTAAAATTAATTTTAAGGAATGAAAGAGTGATGAGCTTATAAGGGCATCTCTAGCAGGAATGTTATCATAAAATGCCAACTTCACAATCACAATAGCAAAGCAGTCTTGGTATCTAAGCTGACTATCTGCTGGAGCATCTTGATTTTCTGAGGTAAGGTTGCTCCCTTCCATTTCTTGCAGGAACCCTTGATGTCTATAGTATAATAGCAATAGCAATAGCACTTAGACTTATATACCACTTCACAGTGCTTTACAGCCCTGTCTAGGCAGTTTACAGAGTCAGCATATTGCCCCCAACAATCTGGGTCCTCATTTTACCCACTTTGGAAGGATAGTCAACCTTAAGCTGGTCAGTATCGAACTCCTGGCCATGAGCAGAGTTAGCCTTCAATGCAGCATTCTAACCACTGCGCCACCATGGCTTTTCCTACCTAGAAATATTTCTTAAACAGAGCCAGTTAGTAAAGATATCAGCTGGGGGATGAGAAATTGAACTTAACTTCCTCTTCTCAACATATCAAATTAAAAACATCCTGCTAATAATGCAGAGATAGTTTTTTTGGGGGGGGAGATAAGACGGTGGGACTGGTGTCATGATCCCAGGCCTATCCACATTTGAGGCATTTAGGAGGGACCTTGAGAATAGCTGGCTTTGTAGATGGAGTAAGATACAGACTAGCAGTATGTCACAAGTTCTTGGCAGGATACGCAAGGCACATACACAACATAAATTTTAAAGCACAAGGCTATCTTTATTCAAGAAGTTCCTTGGTGCAGAAAAGCTTCTTCCTTTTACATTTTGCCAGAGCTTTGAGCTTTTCCTAAACTAGCTAAGGCTCTGGGCTGTCATGAGGCTTGCTAGTACTTTTAGAAGGGATGGGGGTGGGAGTAACTCAGATTCTTTATTTTCCTTGGTGTAATGCAACCACTTTTGGGGTCCATGTTGCCACCATCCTTCTGAACTGACCTTTTACATCTTCTGTCCCTCTGGCAATTCTCCAGTAGAAATAGCCCTCATCCAGCCCCTGAACTGAGCTTGCAACCACTGCAGACAGTCTTATGCATGCTCTCCAACTTCTTCCTCTCTTTTATATGCCACACTCCTTTTTCCGTTACACCCCATTACACCAGTGGCCTCTACACTTCCAGTTTATCTAGCATTGCAGATGTCTATGCCCTACAGAGAAAGAAGGGACAGATTTAAAGGAGAAGGGTGTGATCCTTGCATTTTCCCTTTGCTCTGCATTTGCTCTTTCCACATAGCAATAGGTGTGACTTGGGAGTTCATGGGAATTGTACTTATGTTGCTGGGCATGGCCAGAAAGTTCTGTAATAGAAACTAGCTTTTCAGTTACTTTTTCTCTCCAGCTCTTTTTCTAGGTAGACCAAATAGGATTTAGTATTCCTAGGACGTAGCTAACTGAGTGGAGTTAGCTTTACCCTATGCAAGGTTGGGCATGATTTGGCCTACATCTACTTCTCCATTATTTAGATTAGTGTTTCTCAATCTTCCCAACTTTCAAATGTGTAGACTTCAACTCCTAGAATTCCCCAGATACCATGCTGAAAGTCTATACATCTTAAAAATTGCCAAGCACTGATTTATAATACCAGGTTGATTGATGCCCTTCTGCTGTTCCCATAGCATAGTACCTCCATTGGTCCAATTGTGTATGTTGTAGAACAGGGGTCTCCAAACTTGGCAGCTTTAAGACTTGTGGACTTCAACTCCCAGAATTCCTCAGCAAGCAAAGCTCTGGGAGTTGAAGTCCACAAGTCTTAAAGTTGCAAGAGATACAGAAATTCTTTGGTCCTGTCTAATATCATTTAGATCAGGGGTGTCAAACTTAAGGCCCATGTGCCAGATTCAGCCTCTGGGGTGCTTAGATCTGGCCCACAGGGCTGCCCTGGAAATAGGGAAGGACTGGCCCGTGGTGACTCTGTCAGTGAAAACGAAGCTCAGGAGATAACAGTAACAGAGTTGGAAGGGACCTTGGAGGTCATCTAGTCCAACCCCCTGCTCATGCAGGAGACCTGTAGTAGGAATTTGAACCGCTGAACTGCTGACCTTTCTGATTGACAAACTCAGTGTCTTAGCCACTGAGCCACCTAGTCAGGAGGGCCTCGTGCTAGCTCCGTTTTTGCTGGCAGAGGGTTGCAGGAGGCCATCGCAGCCTCCTGAGCTCTGTTTTCACTGTCAGAGCACTCGGACCACCACAGGCGCCCCCAACATAAGCGACGTCAAGCTGGCCAACCCCACTCAGCCCCTCCAAGGTCAAACACAACCCTGATGTGGCCCTCAATGAAATCGAGTTTGACACCCCTGATCTAGATGTTTGCACTCCATATATGACGACTCTGTATGTGCAGGATCACGTCTTCCATAATCCTTAGCTAGAATGTCCATCAAGGAGATGGCGGAAGGTGGCACTACTAGGCCTTCAGTCCAAGAAAGGCTGGCTAGAGTTCTTCCAGCCTGTGGCACCTCCAAAAAATAAATATAGCAGTTTTCAAGAATGGATAAAGGATTTGGGAGACTAAAAAAAAAGCAAACAATGTGAAAAAAGAATAAATGCTAATTATTGGCAATGATGGAAAGTTTGGAGGAAAGAAGTCAATCATGTGTAGCAGGCTTAATTTATGACTTGTCACAGTGATGGGATAAAACGGTATTAAGTATGGAGCACTGCCTTAATTTTCAGGCACTCAAACGTCAAACACCAGGACTGAAGTACAAAGTCGTATGCCAGCGGAGGGACTGAAAGAAAGCAATTAAAAATCTCATAAATTAGTTTTGGTGCCTGGAAAAGTCTCCAGTCGGGCATGCTGTGCTCCCAAACAGAGCAGCTATTGACTGAGATGGGCCCTGAAATCAGTAGGAGCAAACCTTCTCCTTGATGTCTGGGTGTACTGAAAAATGAGTCACCTGGAAATACATTTCCACCTGGGGCTGCTGAAATGAGTTGCAGGTGTTGGATTTGCAGCTTCGGATGGGTAGAGCTTCCCACCTTTATGATATAAATAGGCAGCATTTAGATAACATTACACATGTACGTTCAATGAATGTAGAAATTCAGCCCAGGATAGGGATCTGGATGTAAAGTTGATTTGTAGACATCTCCCATATCACTTTTAAAATCTAAGTTAGCACATTGTGTATTGATTTTGTGAGGGGAAAAAGGTTGGCATTTTGCTATCAAGTAAACAATGGGATCGCTGTCTTATTCGGAAGGTATAATTGGGCTGATTAAAAGCTGAGATGATAGGACCTTTTTGCTGTCTTCTTGGACAACCATGACACCAGATGGAAATAAGTAAAAATTGAGTGGAGAGGATGCTTTTTTTCTAGTCAGTTCAATCTGGCGCCTTGATTACTATCGTTGGTGCACCTGGCCATGTTTGATTTGTTTATTTAGACCTTCATTTTGGTGTTTTCATTTTAAATATTATTTTGCTTGAGTCTGTTTCCTGTTTGATTTGCCTGCTTTGATCTGTAGCTCTAAAGCTGAGCAAAATTTCTAACTCATTCAGAGTGTAAGAATAGGTCTGACCAGGAGACCTGTGCAAAACTGGGAATTTCACTCTGTGCCATTGCCAGGCTCTGTTCTCGTTGCCACCCAGCTAGACTATTGCAATGCAGTGTACGTGAATGTGCCTTTAGAAACCATCCAGAAAGCTGATACAAAACGCAGATACTCATTGGCAATCACAACTGGGTACCCATGAGATCTCTGGTTCAGTCCCTGTATTTATTGCCAATTAGCTTCTGAAGGGCAATTTAAGGTATTGGTATTAATCCTATGAAGCTTTGCATGGTTTGGACACGGTTACTCACTAAATCGTATCTCCTCACTGGAATCAGCCCAATTCTTGGGGCCTTATTACAGCTGATTACTCTCCATTGGGGCAGATCAAAGGAAGTGATGCCCAGCGGCATTGCTTTTTGGTCCTTTAGAATGACCATATGCTTCAGATGAGATTAGGCCTAAACTTGGCTATCTTCAGAAAGAAGCAGAATCTAGAGCAGGGATCTCCAACCTTGGCAACTTTAAGACTTGTGGATTTCAACTCGCTGAAGAAAGATTTCCACATGATTTCAGACAGAGGTACTTGGAATGTCATCCGTTGCATTGACAGAACAAAAACAATCTTTGCTATCAAGCTGTGTATGTTAATAAATCCACCAACTCCAAAGCCTATTTAATGCTATTTAATTAGAAAATTTAATGAAATAGAAATATTTTATTAAGAAAATAGGTGACGTATTGATATAACTTTGGTGTCTTTAGAAGCACTGTGAAGCATAATCTGTCCCTAAGAATGGTGCTATAGCTTTTGTTATATTTTCAAAGGATTTCTTGTGCTAGTTTAAAAAGTAAGGACATTAGCCAAAAAAAACTACGAATAGAGATATATGGGCAGCTCTGTAGGATCTATCCCATAATCCCAGTGTCTGTGTCTGTCTAGGTTGCATAGTTCCAACAATGGGCATTTCGGAATTTTGCAAACAGACTACCAGAGCAGAGTAGCTAGAATTTAGAGTAAGCTGCCTTTGAAGATGGGCCAACAGGCAGTGATAGCTTCATTCTCTATGGATTTGTCTGCTTCTTAAAACTCTATGTTTATCACTATCATCCAATCAGGAATAAAGGGCTGAACGTAGGGCGTGTCAAATGTTTCAACTTTCAATTTCCAAACATTAGCAGTGCTCAAAAGTTATGACGTGCCTTGGGGATTGTAAAGATCATTTGGTTCCTTTAATAATATTTAGATGTGCTTAGTAAGTGACTGCATAACTATCATTAACTGTTTAACATTTTGTTTGTTTCATTTGAGTAATCTCACCCAAGAATGAACAAACAGGTTCTTGAGCTGTATGTTAGTGGACCAATAAGGCAGAGATAATACAGTATTTTCCTTAAGGATCTACATAATATGCAGGCTGTTCATCTGTCATTCACCTCTATCCATCACACGAAAAGTGTTTTACCAGTAGTAATTGCCAGCTGACCCGTTGAGGGTTTTTTTTTACATTGGAATAATTTTAATTCATTTTAATTGGATTTTAATTTACATTTAATTTTAAATTGTTGAATTTTTATTCTTTGTAAGCTGCCCTGAGTCCTTCGGGAGAAGGGCAGCATATAAATTGCATAAAATAAATAAATTAAATAAATAAATTTACACTCTACTCTGGAATAAGTATGAGACATTGTACCACATAGACAGGTCTTGGATTTTATTTTCAAGGACCAAGCATACATTCTTAAGTTGAGGTGTGGGAGTGATGTGATCATGTATGAGAATGCTTTTTTTGATATCAACATTATTTACTGTATATATTCTTCTTTTGTGGTTGCTATTGTTCCAAATGGTGATGTAATACATTGAGACGTGGAAAGAAATTGCAGAATTGTTTTTTAGGACCGTCTTAGTTACTGACACTGTTGCGAATCTTTGCTCCAGGTAACTCTCAGTAGTAGTTGTTGAATAATGAGAGATTAATGAGACAGATATTTTTTTTAAAAAGTACCATTTACATGTTCAATTGGATAGAAAGTGTTACCAAATTGCACCATTTACATCTGTGAGAAAAAAGGAGAAAGAGTAGCCATGATTGGCTTTTCCCACAAAATATAACTAAAAGACTTTACTTACCCGATGTAAGACATAAACTTCATGCATCAGATGAAGCAAACTAATTTAAAAATGCTTCAGCTAGTTTGAAAGACACCACAAGATTTTTTGGTAGAATGTTTAAAATCCCATGAAGAAAATACTTCCAGACACCGTATAAGGTTTGTACTGGGCACTAAGCCATCAGTCTCACAGCCAAAAACTGTGTTATACTGTAATTTATAAATAGCAGTGATAAGACAATATTATTATCTATGCTCAAATAAATTTTGATCCAAGTCTTCAAAAACAGCTTGAGCAAAAATAAAACCAATATTCCAGAAATGTCTATACCTTATGAATAAAAATAAAGGTATACAGTATTCCTGACTAAATTTAAAACTCTGTTTCTTACATCCTTTTAAAAGTTTAGAAATAATATGGTTGGTGGATTCCAGAAAATATGATTTCCTCTAATGGAAATTCGTTAGATAAATGTTATGGGAAATGAAGATATGTCTTTCATGCACTCACATCTTGAAAATATAAGAAAAGTAGTGTATAGTGGCATTCTCACCTGAGGAGCCATGTATGACTCAGAGCTGAGGCCATGGAAAGGCATATAGAAATGACAAAATGAAAATTGGCTGTCATATAGTATGTTCCCTACTAATGCTGTTCTTCCATCCGACTCACTGTGGGACTGAGGTGGGAGAATCATCTTGCTTCCAATCAGGGGTTGGTTTCACTTACCTTTACCACAGGTTCACACACACGCTGTTACCACATCCGCCCGGCCTCGAAAATGTGCCTAAATAGCATGACTTGGAGCCAGGATGGGTGGGCCTACCTGAAATCACTGTTACCGGTTCTCCCGAACTGGTGCAAACCGGCTGAATAGTAAACTCTGCTTACAATACTTGGGAAGCTGGAAAGCTTTAAAATCCCGAAGACTGGCTCTGTTCATCCCGGAAGCTTGCCATTCTTCATAAGCTGCCTTTTTTTGGTCAACAGCTGAACAAATTTGCAAGGCCAAAATGATCTGTGTTTCTTTTGCTGACAGTAGAAGAATGGGAGAGAAGCGAGTATGGAAAATCGCATCCAAGAGTGATGAATTTGCTTGTAAGGTAAACTTTACCTTTTCCATTGGGGAATTAGCTTCTCTTACCCTGTACAAGTAGCATCCTGGCAAAGCCCTGGAGACTGAAAAGCCATTGGTTGATTAGTTGGCATAACTCTCCTGAGAAAAAGATCTCCTTTTGCAGCTGATTGGCTGGAAATGGTGTGTGTGCTGCAATGCTTATAATGACCAGAAGTAGACATAAAGAAGCTCCATTGGCAGGGGTTGTTGTCAGTGGTGAAATCCAGCAGGTTCTAACAGGTTCTGGAGAACTGGTAGCAGAAATTTTGAGCAGTTCGGAGAACCGGCAAATATCACCTCTGGCTGGCCCCAGACTGGGGTGGGAATGTAGTTTTTGCAATATCCTTCCCCTGGAGTGGGTTGGGAATGGAGATTTTGCAGTATCCTTCCCCTGCCACACCCACCAAACCACACCATGCCCACCAAGCCATGCCCACAGAACCGGTAGTAAAAAAAATTCACCACTGGTTGTTGTGCTTTGTTCCCATACCAGCCAAGGAAGCCATCAACAGGATAGTTCATCTTTAGAACATAGAGATGCCATTAGAACATGGCCCAACCACAGCTTTTGGCACTTTCATGTACCAATAAATTCTACTGAGCCAGCTCATTACAAGAGCCTTGGTTGCGCAGTTGACTAAGTCCTGTTAAAGTAGCACCAGCTGCCTGCAATTACTGCAAGTTCAAATCTCACCAGGCTCAAGGTTGACTCAGTCTTCCATCCTTTCGAGGTAGGTAAAATGAGGACCCGGATTATGGGGGTAATAAGCTGATTTTGTATAAAAAAGAACACCGCTTAGGGGGGCCTGAAAGCCCTACTAAGCAGGTATATACAAAAGTATATTGGTATAGTATAAGTATAAGTATAGTATAGTATAGTATAAGGCTATTGCTTAATGCATTGTAAGCCTCCCTGAGTCTCCGGAGAAGGGCGGCATATAAATCGAACCAACCAACCAATCAATCAATCAATCATTGGTCCATGTCTTTTCTATTGTGATTAGCAACATTTCTCTGGTGTCTCGAGCACAGATCTTTCTCAACTCCCCTTAGCTATAGTCTGTCTAAACTCCAGATGCCAAGGATGAAGTCTTGAGATTTGCTGAAAACACAGCATGCTCTTTACCTCTGAGCTACAGCACCATCTGCCCACCCCCACCCCCCGGTACTATGCCATCCTATTTAGCCATGTTTTTAAGCCACGTGCATGCGTGCAAGCTGTGTGCGCGAGCAAAGCGTATGTGCGGAAGGCACACACACACTCACATTTTTGGTACGTGGTGAACCGGTGGTAAAATTATGTGAAACCCCCCTCTGGTTACCACTTGATCTGGGGGCAATCTTCTCCCCAGGAAACTGCTTGCTGATATTGTAGCATATGTACCAGAGAAGGTAATCTAGGACCCAAGCAGTCATCCAATACAGCTTGCCTCGGTTCTATGGAGGTTCCATCAGATAATATAACATGCATAAGATTGCCTGTTTCATTTTCCTTGTAAATATCTTAGTGTAATATAACTGGCAGAGCACTACTCTTCTCCCACACAAATTCTGAATTCATCTTCATTTTAAACTCATTTCCATTCAAATGTTACCCTGATTGCTTAAAGTACAATGTAAAGCATTAGTATTTTCAAATGAAAGAACAGCAAATTTGAAGGGGTCAGATGAAGGGCACACTCCTCTCATGGTGAGAGAAGGATATGGAAATCAGAATGGTGAAAGGAAAAAGTGGCATGTGAAGGAGGATTGTACTCCTCTTTCCTGACGTGAGACAGTTCCATAATGAATTTCCTAAAATGGGACTCCTTAACATTGCTTTTTCATAACGCTTCTGCAAACAGATAAGCTGATTCTGTGGCCCCGAACCCCACCCCACCCACAGTTGCCGCTACTGGTTCACTTGAACCAGTCCGAACAGGCTGAATACCATCTCCGCAGATGAGGGAGTCAAAAAATGCATGAAAAATGCCCCACATCTTGTAAACTGCTAAGCCAAAAGCCTAAGATCTTTCAAGATCTCTGCTACTTTTAATATTTAATATTAAAACTATTTAATATAACATTTGATATATGTTAATGCATTTTTGTTTAATTTTGGGGATCCAGGGATGTTGTAGGGTCCTGCCACTCGCATGCATCATGCAGCTATCTCTTGATTCAGTCCAGAGTTAATGTTTTTGCAAAATGGTAAAGCTGTTGTCCACAAGACCGAAAGCAGGTGGAGAAGCTGGGAAGAGGGGAAAAGAAGTATGAGCCCTCTTCCAGCATGTTTGGCTTGCAGAAATAGGGATCTGAGGATCTGAGGTTGTTTCCAGTCAATTCACATTATATTTAAACAGCAGTCCTGGCTGGACTGGTGTAGCAATCTCTTTTACCTGTAAATCTTCTCTCACCTGAAAGAAGGGAGATAAGAATTTATCTCACTGGGCTACAGTTGACTGTTCTTTTTACAAAATAGAGAAAGAAAGAGCTACAGAAAATTGAGAGCGGCATTTGGGGGAGTAACTCTTTCTCCCAAGACTTGAAATGGAAGAAGTGGTCATCAATATGATTAACTGTATTGAATCAATGTTGTTTATAACTTTATAAAATTATGAAAGTCAGTGGCTATCTTTCAAATATAGTGAGATCTCAGTAAGTGCTGTATCTCTTGAACTTCTTATTGCTCGGAGAAACAGAATAAGTGTGGGAAGCTCAAGATCCTTATTCCAAGACAAACTATAAGCTGCTGTTTATGTTCTAACAGCTTAATGAATACTTCAAGGCAAGGTTGTTTGGTGATGCATTTCCATCTTATGTTTTCTCTAATGGTGGACCAGTTCCATCCATTATCCCACAATGACAATCCTCTAAGATAGACTGGATTGTGAACTTACATGCTGAAGGTGGACTTGAATCTGGGCCAACTTAGTCAAAATCCAGCATTACAGCTATGAAGGAAGACTTTATGTCATGTCCCTGTCAGAGTCTGACTCTGAGATGGAAGAGGAACACCTGACAGAGAGTGAGAGAGTGGCTCTGTTGGCTGTGGAGGAAACTGGGGAAGGGCAAAGTCAGGCTGGGCAAAACAGGGGAGAGCTAGAACAAGGGAGAGGGGGTTCGGATGAAGACCAAAGCCCACCCCCTCCTCATCCTAGGGCATGCAAGGAAAAACAGAGAAGAGAGTCGGTTGTGTGGCTTATGAGGGATGAAAGGGCCCTGATCCCCTTCACAAGATACACCTGGAGCTGGAGTTTAAAAGGAGAGACAAATGGGAGGGGCAGTTGTCGGGAACAAACACTGAGAGCATGTTCGTGTTGACTGCTTTATCTGAGTTCCTGGCATCCTCCCAACTGGTGTAATTTACATTCATGCTACTTCAATTCTGGAATTCCTTATCTTGCTTGCCCTGCCGGATTAATTACCTTATCTTGGATTTATGGTTGGAAGTTTTGTCTGCTTACAGGTTTGTGGAAGAGTTTTTCTCCAGACTGGAGAGTAAAGGGATGGTGGGGGCAAAGTTTGGAGCTAATAAAGGGACTTATACTTATTTTTTGGCTGTTTTGCCTTTGTGCCACACCCTGAGTTATCATACTTTATGAATAATCAAGATGAAGCAGCAGGTGCCTTAGACTACAATTGCTAATCAGCTAGGAACGGTGGGCATCACTTTCTTGGCTTTCAAATCTGGGTGCAAATTTGAAAAATAAATAATTAATTGACGCTCAACCAATGCTGAATCACTGCTTCTGCCTCCATTGATCTTATGGGGTGGATATCAGACTAGAAAAAGAGGGAGTACCTTCTATGCAACTTTGTGCGTAATGCAATCAATTAAAATCAAGTTTTTTTAAAAAAAAATTGAGGGGTTTAAACATTGCCTCAAACCCTTTTCCACTTGTCCCACAAATAGCATGCCACTTTATCAAGATCTTCCGAGTAACAGAAGAAAGTAGAAGCATGATGATTAATTTTTTTAAATTACCCTCCAATTTAATAGATCAGAATTGAACATAAGAGAGCAAGTACAATGGCAGAGGACATTTGCATTCCTCTTATTACATCTGTCAAAAGAGTGTTACAAAATTAAAAGACCGTCATCATTTTCTATTTGCCTCAGCTATCCAGACTTGGACAATGTGACTGAGCTTCTCAGAAAAGCAAGTCTACAGTCTTCACGTAAGAAAATGATCCAAGGCTTTCTTATCACAACTTATAAAACCGAGTGTGCTGGTGAGTGAAATATAAGTTTTCAAAATCAAACTCCAGTTCCAATAAATTTCATTGCAACTCTAGCCATTCTGTTTACCAGAAGACATCATTATTATTATTATTATTATTATTATTATTATTATTATTATTATTATTATTTTACAGTGGCTTAAACCTACCTATTTATGGAAGTTTGCTAGAACTTCAGTTTCTCAGTTCTCTTCTGTCACTCTTGAAATGTAAACTATTAATCACACTTTGGGGTTGAATTGTACCATGAAATTCTAAGCACAGTAAAGCCACCCCATCCAGAAGTAAATGGCTCTGGCCATTTAAAGTCCCTTAGTTTTATAAGATGGTTTGCTTGACTATATTTGGCTAGGTCCATAGATAACATTGTATAAATTCTCCAAGCTGTATACCCTTCCTTCAGAACCTAGGTTGCATGAGAGATATGTCTCCTTGTTAAGAAATCAAATGCTGTATTGCTAGAAACTGCACAAACCAGGGGTGAAATGCTCCCGGTTCAGACTGGATTGCCCGATTCGGTAGCGATGGAGGCGGGTGGTTCGGAGAACTGGTAGCAAAAATCCCCCCCCGCCCCCCTCCCCATGCCCAGCTGGGCCGCACAATCATCAGAGGCTTTTTTTAACTTTTAAAAGCATTTTTTCGACAACTTT
>JANHZT010004076.1:106005-121141 GCA_032468215.1 Stegonotus admiraltiensis
GGGAGGAAGGCTACAAAATGTACAGTATCAATGGGTCTTTATAAGAATTTTTATAAGCATACCTTAGAATTTCAGATAGGCCTTCTTTTTAAAAAAAAGTTGGATGACTAGAGCCCAGTTCTGTTTGCAGGTGTATCACTTACCTAGGAAATTGGGCATCACCTGCCCATTTAATTTGGGATGACAAGGGATCATTTTGGATTCAGATTGACAGTTATTATCATATTTTGGATACGCTGTGCCAAACTCTCTGGACAAGTTTACAATACTGAGAAAGGCAGAGAGAAAGAGAAGACCAGCAGCAGAGTGGATGGACTTAGTTACAGCAACATGGCTGGCTCAGAAATTCTGGGAGCTGAAGTCCACAAGTCATAAAAGTGCCAACATTCCCCACCCCTGCTGTAGAGGATCTATCTATGTGGTAACTAGGACTTAACACTGATTTGACGTGACATCCTCATCAATCATACCAATTATAATGAAGCAAACTTCCTATTTTAACTCCTGGTTAAAGTGTATTGTGATGGGCTGTACCCATCTTGTGTCTTAGCAAATCCATCCATGGCAACTATTTTGGGTAAATGCCTTTGGCATGCTATTAACTTCAAAGTGTTCTCGTTGGCACAAAAGAATCTCTGTTGTGGGTCTCCTAGAAAGTCAGTATGGGAAATTTAAGAAATGCAGCCATATGTGTCAAAGATGATATTTTAATATCTTCTAACTTCTTTGAGCACGGTACTGCATATTCTAAAAATATTTGGAGGTCTTCCTGTCCAACCCTCTGCTCAAATAGGAAACCCTATAACATTTCAGACAAATGGTTGTCCAATCTCATCTTTATAATCTCCAGTGTTGAAGCACCCACAACTTCTGAAGGCAGTTCATTGCACTGATTAATTGTACTAACTGTCAGGAAATTTCTCCTTAGTTCTAAGTTGCTTCTCTCCTTGATTAGTTTCCAACAAGAAGCAATGGATGGATCTGGAGACTGCATTCTTGTGCGACCTCTAGACATGTCATCAAAAATGACATGGTGTGTCATTTGTGACATGCATGTCATAGTTTCACTATCGCTGTTCTAGAGAATGTGCAGCACAAATACAGTTACTGCATTTTTTTAAAAAAATCCATTTTTAAAAAAGAGAAATTTATCATATGGTACTGTGCAAAATCAGATTCATATTTAACACAAGCAGTGCCTCTGTCTTCTTCCAGCCATCATCTAATCAGAGATCATACAGGAACATATTTCTCTGTTTGAAAAACAAATTCTGAAAATGTCTTAAATAAGGTACAAGCAGGCTGTATTCCCCTAATGATCACCTAATCCGGTCCTCTGATCTTTACTGTGAATATTGGTGGCCCAAATTAACACCATTTTCAAATAGGAAACATAGGAAAACAGCAGTATTAATGCTACAAGAGACTTACCATCGTTTTGAAAATTATCCCACAAAACTGCCACCTAAAACGGGGGGGGGGCGATCATTGTCACTTTCACTGTGGCCCTCTAGCTCCGAAGGCAAAAAACAACAACAATCCTCGATAACCCAAATGTTATATTTTACTGTATAAGTAATTGGCAGATTAATCTACCAAAGATATGTTGTGCGCTTCGGAGGCAAGCTTATTCAGAATTAAGCTTCATGATCTTCATTTGCATTTATTCACATGTAAAAGCACATAGGATTGTTACTTTAGTGTATAAATCTTGTGAAGATAAATTTTCAGAAGGAAAGCTGCAAGGTAAGAATTTTATTACAGTTCTGTAATAAAAAAAACTATTGGGCTATGTATGCATCTCATTATATTTAACTAGTTAATTGAGCAATCGTTTAAAAGGCAACCTCTTGACTACTTCTATGATTATCATTTCTGGATTGCAAGCATTTGGAAGAGCACTAGATGGAAGCAACAAGTTAAGGGTTTTTTATATACCAGACCTGGGGCTGTCCCCAAACTACAGACCTGCCTAGATGGTCTCATTGTTGAGGGATCCACTTCTTATTTTCCCTCTTCTTAGGGTTGTATGTTGGGTTTTTCAGATATTTATTACTATGATTTTATAGAAGTAATTGCTGTTGCCCAGAATCATCTTCAGTGAGACGGGCAGCTACTGTACATAACTTTGATGAATACTGGTAAGTATATATTTCTTGGCTGCCATCTAGTGGCCATCTTAAATTTGCTTCTAAATTCTGCAGATGATTTTGCAGAACATTGACTCTCCAAATCGTCTAAGTAACAAATATTTCAAACAAACAATTTAACGGCAACATTCTATATAAGGATATTGAGAACTAAATCCCAGTGAATTAATGTGGGCTCATTCCCAATTCCATGGCATAGGATTGTACCCTAAGTCTCCAATCCTACACCACCTACCCAGTGGTGGGTTGCCCCCAGTTTGCACCGGTTCTATAGAACCGGTAGTAAAACCGGCGGGAGGCTCTGCCCACTGACCCTGACGTCATGAAAACGCTTCTGCACATGCGCAGAAGAGCATGCACAGCCCCATTGCGAACCGGTAGTAAAGGTAAGTAGAACCCACCCGGCACCTACCTGAAAAGCAGCCTCACCGAACTCAGGCAGAGAGTCTTGATTTTGACAAGACCTATATAAGATTATTCTGTATAACTTTGTGGGAAGCCCCTCCTCCTCAGAAGAATGAAATATTTTGAGGAATATTTAAAAAGGCAGAATGTTGTGTTTCCCTAAATGAGAAATGGAGAAACATGTTTTTTTAGAGGCAGGAAGCAGACTCAGTCTTTCTTAATAGCCCCCAGCAGATATTTTGTGCCCATTAAGAAAGATTGGGCCAGCCTATTCAGAAACCAGCCCCAGTTTCCCTACCCTAAGCAAAAACTAAGGAGGCCAGCTTTTAGAAATGCAGATTTGGTAATCCATTCAGAAAGACTGGGTCAAGACAGAAACTCAGATAAACAACAAACAAAAGGTTGACAAAACTAGCTCAGACAAGCACCTTGGATTTGCATTACCTCTTTTGCTTATAGAGCCAGTTATGACCCCTACATAACCCCTATATGACCCCATAGAAATCTGACAACAGCCAATAGAATACATGTTCTTGCACAGGAACAGGAAGCTCAAGTGCAAAGCCCAAGCCAAGGTATAAATACACCCCCCCCAACCTCAACTCCATGTGGTCAGCTAGCCAGAACCATGTGCTTGATGGTTCTGCTTCATCATGAAACCATCTTTCCAAGCAGCCTCCATGTTTCCAGTCTCTTTCTCCCAGCTTGGAACTGAACCAGACAGATGTTTCTTCTCACAAGTTTATTTCCATTATTTCCATTATTTTTCTTTCTTCTTTCAGATGTTACAGTGCAGCCGAAAACCTGATGGATTTTCCTTTGCGTTGGTATTTTGTCTTGTTGCAATTATGTGTGCTGCTGAAAGGTCACTATTTCCTACTCCAGTATCAGTTGATCCTGTTCTAATCCCTTTTGGTTCTGCTCCTGTCATGAATCTCCTGGAATGCATCCTTTTGATGTGGTAGACGTGAAACCATACCAAATGCAGACAGTGATAATTCTATGCCGTTTCCTTGATTTAATGTGACGCACTGCAAAATTTAAAAAGGATTGGGAATCCTTGATAGGGTCATTTTTTCTAATGTCAGATCTACAGGTTGGTTGATCTTTGCTCACAATGTTGACATTTGTTCTTGATTTATTGTAAAACCTTTGAAGTATTTTTATACTGCCCTCTGCTCTCATTTTCAGGGACAATATACAGTACAAAATACTTGATTTGGCCTTCTTGACGTGGTGGCTGCATCAAAGCAAACATTGCCACCTGCTGGCCTTTGGGGTACCTTACATGAAGCTCCAGAAAAGTTATGAAGCAAGAGGTCCTTTTCTTTTCTCTCTGCATAGATGTTACGTTCCATCAGAGTGGTAACTGTTTCCCTCACAAAATATGCAGTACAGCTTGTGTGAGACACTGCTAGGGAGAAATCCAAGCAGGTATTGGGAATTTTTCATAGGCTGGATAAAATGACTAGGTGGGTTTAAAATACCAATCGTGAAACTGACTAAACAGCAAGCTTTCTAAAAAGAAATGAGTTCTGATAACCGAAAGGACAGAAGCTACCAATGTACTTTCTCACTTATTCAATTTCTATATCTGCCCATTTCAGCCAAGTGACTCTAGGCCAGTGATGGCTAACCTTTTTGCCATCGCATGCCAGGAGGAGAGGGCGATAGGGTTGCGCGCAGGCGTGCCCACAAACCATAATTCTATGCACCCCGCCCCTGCGTATGCACGCGTGACACACACACACACACACCGCTCACCCCAAAGCTGGGAAATGGGCCATTTTCAGCCTCCAGAGGACCTCCGGGGGGGTGGGAAAGGCCATTTTCGCCCTCCCCAGACTCCTAGAGAGGCTCTGGAGGCTGGGGACAGCAAAAAATAGGCCTTCCCCACCACCACCACCGAGGCCCTCCGGAGGCAGGAAACAGCCTGTTTCCCTACTTATGGTGAGCCCAGAAGGCCCAAAAATCAGCTGGCGGAGCTGAGCTTGCGTGCCCACTGATACAGCTATGCGTGCCACCTGTGGCATGTGTGCCATAGGTTCGCCATGGCCCCAAAACAGACAGAGTAGAATAGAGGAAGAGTGTTTCACTATTTACAGGGGGTTGTGTCACCCCAAAACCATCATAGGTCAGGCCAATGTGAACTTGAGGGAAAAAAATTTCCTCACAGTTCTCATTGAGGGTCAACCCTGTGAAATGGAACTAGGTATGGGATCTTTCGTATCCCTTGTTTTGTGGAGCACTATTATACAATTGGTGCCATCCATGTCAAAGAGGCATTTATCCTCTTGTCATTTTCGCTTGCGGGATTACCAGGGCAATCACATTCCAGTCGTGGGCTCTGGAAAATTTCAAATCAAATACCATGGATTCTGCGGCCACCTCAAACTAATTATCATTGATGGCGCACTCCCCCTGACTCCAGTGGTGGTGCCCACGTCTTCACCGAAGGAGATGGGGTGTATGCACAAAATTACGGGGGGGGGGGGATCCTCGTTGGCTGCCAGGCAAAGTAATTGCAGTAACAGGGCCTCGCTCTTACAAGGTCCTGCTGGAGGATGGCTGCACATGGTGTAGGCATGTGGACCAACTCCGGCGCCGTCACTTGCCTCCATTAGACACAGGCACTAGCCAGGCCCAACTCAGCCCTGTCAGTTCCGAGGCTACTGAACAACTGTCAACTTCTACCCCTCAAACTGGGACGCAGCAGTCGTTCCTGGGCCCACACCATCAGTTGATCCTCCTGTTGAAGTTGCAGAACAGTCGCAAAGAATTCCAGAGGTGCCGCAGATATGTCCGCCTAACCCAACTGAAAGTATTGGCCTGCGCCATTCTGGGAGGAGCCGGAGACGCCCAGTTTACCTCGCCAACTATGCATGTACCCTGCAAGGAGAGAGGGGTGTTGCATCTGGAGGCCACACACATGACAAGGACGGAGCAGCCAATTGGCCCGATAGACGGCTACCAGTTGGCAGGAAATGGCTGCGTCCTGGTTGGCCCAGCCGCTGACAGCTCTGCATTTTTAAGAGCTGTCAGTGCCTCAGAAGCTGCCTGCTCTCCAAAGTCCTCAGCACCGAGTGGGTCTGACATTAGCTGTTGTTGTTAATAAAAGTTATTATTAATTCACCTTGCCTCCGCTCTCATACATTGTTCTCAGTACAGAACACAATGAATTCTAGTCCCACTTAGACCTGAAAGCTGGCTGGGTGACTTTGGGCCAGTTACTCTCTTTCAGCCCAATCCACCTCACAGGGTTGTTGTTGTGGGGGAAAATAGGAGCAGGAAGGAGTATTAGGTATCTCGCTGCCTTATGTTATTTATAAAATCAATAAAGGCAGAGGTTTTTTTCTGACAGAAACATTCTGTTTTTTATTGGGATGAACCTATGTCTTGTCTCCTGGTTGCTAGGCTCAAGGTATCCATTCATATGTTTCATATGCTTCTGTGTCCTGTTCCTCCTACCTCTCTGCATGCAGACTTGTTTAGAATATATTTCTCTTTCATTCACTGGAAAAATGAGGAAACACAGTTACAGATATAGTAGAACATCTGGTCACGACCATAATTCATTCCATAACTTCGGTCGCAAACTGATTTGGTCGTGACCTGAACCTAATTTTGGAAATTTGGTGCTTACAAAAAAAAATGGCGTGGAAGGGGAAAATCAGCCACGAAAAAAAATATGCATTTTTTGGTTGGAACCCTATTTGGTCGTGATCAGAAGCGTTCATGACCAGAGGTTCTACTGTACTGAGAAAATAACATTTATAAAAGTGCTGCCATAACATTGTTTACAACCAACATAGTGTCCCAAAACTCAATCATGTATTCATTAATCTTCTAGACGGGTAGTAGTGGAGGGATGCAAACATAGACAAGGATGATACTGCATACTTGGATTTTATAAAGCCTTTGACAAAGCCCTCAGAAGAGGCTCCTGAGCAAATTCAACTGCCATGAGATCAGAAGACAAGTAATTTCATAGAGTGATGAAACGTGTTCATTCTCCATGCAGGTGAAAGCCTGTCCAATACTTCTTTGACATCAAGGTTCAGCTCATTGTTTAATCACAGATTTATTTTTATTAATGTTTTATTACATTATTTTTTCTGTTTATTATTTTTGATTTTGTTATAGGTTCTTGTTATGATCAACAATAAAATGAAAAAGAACAGTCATGCATTTATGTTATTTATCTTTTATCTAATCAAGTTGAAGGGCTGATCCTAAAGGACATCCAGTTTCTTTTCAGTGTTATCACATTAGACAGATATTGGTTGGAAAGCCATTATCATTTGAAGTATAACATGTTATACTGTTGTTCTCTTTTGAGCATATATTGACTTTAGAATTTTATATACAGTCAATCCCTGAATAAAAAATTGACTTTGACAAGTCCACTCTACTGAAGGAAATATATTCTCATAGTATTCAGAAATGCTTTTTCATGTTTATGTGCTTTCACATTATGAACCTGCTAAATAAAGATAGACTGGTTCCTAATCCAAATATTGTCCTAACAACAAAAATCTTCTTATAGGCCAATACAAGTTGAATATCAAAATACTCGTATTCTAGGATAGCTTCTATAATGAAATTTTGTTTTGTTTGCAATGGGTCAAACTTAAATGGCTTTTCTCTACCAGCAATGTTGACACGCCAAGCTGATTTAATTGCCAGGCTATTGTCCTTGATTTTTCCATACTTGATTTATATTTGATTTATGCTCACCATTGCTGTGCGATGTAGGTTTATAACAGTTTATGTGTGTATATGTGTGTGTATGTGTCTGTGTAAAAGAGGCATAACACTTTAGAAGGCTGAAGGAAAGATATTCCACCCAATCAAAAACTGTTCTAGCTACCTGCAGACATTCAGCAATAACATCATACAAACACCCCTATTTAAAAGCAAGTTTCACGGAGGCTATATGAAGGAAGAAACAACACTTTTGCAATCTGGTTCCCATGTTTTAATAGACACAGTGAACGTTAACAATTTAACAGTTTTCCTTACTGGTGTGCTTCTTTCAATTAGACATCATTCCCATCAGGGATAATTAATAGAGTCAGAATCCTCTTGCAGAAGAGAGCCAGTTTGGTATAGCGATGAAGGTGCTGGCCAAGAAACCAGGAGACTGGGAGTTCTAGTCCCACTTCAGGCATGAAAACCACTAGATGTCTTCAGGCTAATCATCTCTGTTAGCCCAACCCATCTCACAGGGCTGTGGTTGTGGGGAAAATCATCTTCAGTCATTCAGTCATGTATGACCCTCAGCCACTCTACGATCAGGACTCTTTCTTGCACTGCCTCCTTCAGATTCACCATGGTCATCCTGGTGTCATCCTTTATAGTGTCCAGCCAGCAGGTAGTATGGCAATCCCTTCTCCTTTTTCCACTGATCACTCCCAGCATGCTTGACTTTTCCAGTGAGTCAGCTCTCATGACTTCACCAAAGTATGACAGCCTCTGTCCCAAAGGTGTTTCAGGAGGCAACTGAACTTTCTTGTTTTTCTTTTGAAGACATTTCACTTCTCATCCATTCTTCAGCTCTGACAGGATAGTGGGCAATGGAAGGATTTATATTCCTTGCAGACAGCTGGTCATTTGCATCCTTTGCCCTCTGCCAAACTGTCAAAAGAAAAAAACAAGAAAATCCAGTTGCCTCCTGAAAAAGCACCTTTGGGACAACCATGACTTGGATGACTAAGAATCTCTACAGACCCTATGACAGCCTCTGTTTGGTGATCTTGGCTTCAAGTGATATTTCTAGTGAGGTGAGGTTCCAGAATTTATTTGTTTTAGGACAGAGGAAAACGAGGAAAACAGGAGACAGAAATATTAGGTATGTTTCCCACATTGAGCTATGGGAGGCAAGATAAAAATCTAACGCTGAGCCCCATATCTATGAAGTGCCATCTTGCAAGTAGATAGAGAGGGATGGGGAGCAATGTTTGAATCCGACGATCTCCAAACTCTAAACTCTTTTCAACCTTTATTTTCTGCAAAAGCGTTAAAAGACAGGCTCTCTTATTGCAGCTTGGGACACATTCCACAAGGGTTAGGACGACGCCTATCAAAATTCTCCGCCAGCCCAAACTGAGAATTGTGGGAACTGGACTCCTAAGTTACCTGCATGGCGCCGGGCTTTAAAGCCGCGGAAGGTAGCAGTTCCATTGGTCCGCAAAGGGAGAAAAAAAAACCCGAAAGGAATCCCTCTCTTCCATGTACTCTTTTCCCCTTTTCCTATCTCTATGGCCACTCAACCAAAGAGTACCAGTAAGAGAGGCCGGAAGCGGTCGAGCGGCGCCGGCTGTACATGCCTTGACCCTCACTCCTTTTTTTTCCCCTTTCCTTTCCCCGAGGCTAAGCCCCGCCCATCCGAACCCTTCCACGCCTCGTTCCGGGCCTGACCCGTCCGTTTCTCATTGGCTATGCAAAAGAGGGATCGCGGCGAGAACCAATGAGCGGCAGCCACGGCGGGGATCGCTGAAACATTTACCTCCTCTCTTGGGAGAGGAGCTGTAGAATCGCGGCGACGCGAGCTGTGCCGGAGCTTCTCGGAGGGCAACATGGGCGCGTTGAGTGGAAAGCGATTTTTGCTCGGTAATTGGAGGGAAGGAGGGAGGGGGAGAGTAGGAGACGCCGCCGTGGAGGACGGGTTAATTGAGTTCAGGGCAAGAAATTCACCCCCACCCCCAGTGGGTCAGGCTTAAATGGGCTGCGTGGGATCTCCAGCCGTGGGACTCTAGATTCATTTGCTGCATCTCGTTCTACAACAGCCGGTCCTTTAGAGGAAGAGAGCGATCGGGCTATTTACAAATACTGCATAATAATGCAGGAAGACGATGCTAGGGGGTAACTTAGGAAAGAAATCAAATCAAGCCTTTTTTTTTTCTTAAAGGGCTTCTGTGATTTGCACGTTTATGTGGTTCCTCTTTGCGAGGTGGGTTCTTTCCCCCCCCCTCCTCCCACCACTACCAGGCATGGCTAAATAATAACATTGTGTGATGTATGATGTGCTTCTTTTGCATGTATGTTATTAGTGTTATCCCTGTGCTGTATGCCATACGCTGAATAAATAGGAAAGCCCGGGCTCCTTCCTGCCTCTCCCGGTGCTTTCCCGTTTTGCAAGACCCACGAGGCGTGTTTGAAGCGGGGGCTTTGGCACCCTTTTGTTCGACAGCTCTCGGGACGAGCCGGGCGCCTTGATGGGCAAAATGCTTCCAATCTGACGAGCAAAATGCTTCCGATCTGAAGCATTTTGGAATGAGCTGGGCTGACCCTGCCAGTTTCGACTCGGAACGGTTGTTTCGAGTTCCGCCTGGAGCTCTTCCCATTTACAGTGTTTTGCACCCTGCTGGGTAAGATAGATGCAGGCTGAATGGAAATTGGAAGACTGGGTTTAGCTTGGTGCCTGCTGCAGTGGGTCTCAGGTAGTTCTGCTTTTCGCATTAGAATAGAAGGAGATCCTGTTGAACCCTTTGGAATCCCCTTGGTGTGTCTCAGTGTACCAGACCTGGTTAGGGGTTGTGGACCTTGTTAGCGCTGACAGTCAAGTAAGAACGGAAGAATGTAAAGTAGCCACTCTGAAACAAATCATTTCTCTAGCATAGAGAAGGCAGTACAGGTAGTCCTCAACTTACCACCACAATTGAGTCCGACATTTCTGTTGAGTCCAAACATTTGTTCAGTGAATTTTGGCCCATTTTATGACTTTTCTTGTCATAGTGGTTAAGTGAAATCACCGCAATTATTAAATTAGTAAAACTGTTGTTAAGTGAATCTGGTTTCCCCATTAAGTTTGCTTGTCAGAAGGTCGCAAAAGGGGATCATGGGACCCCAGGACTCTGCAACCATCATAAATATGAGTCATTGCCCAGCCTCCAAATTTTGATCATGTGACCATGGGGATGCTGCAACAGTTGTAAGTGTGAAAAATGGTCATAAGTCACTTTTTTCAGCGCTGTTGTAACTGATCGCTAAATGAATTGTTTGTAAGTCAAGGACTTCCTGTATTTTAGGGTCAGTGGACCACATGGAAAGTTTGCAAATGATTGCCATTAGAAATGTTTGCTTTAGAACAGGGCTGTCAGACTGTCATGCTGGCCATGTCCACACCTGGTTTAGTGAAAGGGAAAAAGTCACCATAAACATGACACTGCCGTGATTTGACACCCCTGCTTTAGAATGACTATCCTAACACATGCAGTGTTCTCATTGGCCCACCTGAAGATCAGAGATATCTGCAGGATCCAGTACTTTCATCAAAATGGCAATGTGGGTGTCACATCAGAAGCCCCACCTCTTTTGTGTGGGCATGTAATGTCATCATGCATGTGTAAAAGGGGCAGAACTTCAGCACAAGCCTGGTTTTATTATTTGCCCCCTCACCTCCCAAGGATGCTCCTTGTAAGCTCAGCTTATCATGAGCTCTTCTTAGACCGCCAAGCCAAGAGAAACAGAATTCAGGGCTACAGGCACCCACACTTTTTATTTCCCTGCTTTTACAGTCTCTAGGGGGTCCAGAAACAGTTTTGTAAATTAGATTGATGCAAGAGATTTGTGCTTCACTTTCAATATGTCAGCAGTGCATTTATTTCAATTAAAAAGCATATTAAAATAAAACCCTGCTGTTGCAGGGAATGTGGTGGGTGGGAATGGGATTGATCTCAGGCACCCCGTTGCTTTCCAGCTCCTACTGTTCAGCATTTTCAATTGAACACAGTTTCCTTCTGTGATGAGAAGCTTTTTTCTCATAAGGGAAAAACCTTACTGTAGTGTAGTCCCAAATACATATAAATTACTTCTAGAGATATACAGAATTGGTTCAGTTCCTGATTACAAATTTTGAGCATTTCTAATACATACATACATACAAACATACATTTTCAGACATTAGATCAGACTGTAGTTATCTTCATATAAATCAAGTGATTGACATATATATGGTAATTATATATTAAAACAAGTGTGTGTAAGTTTCCGACAGCTTCTGGCTTAGGAAGGTGTCTTGAAGAAGTAAAAGTGCTTACAATTGTATTAAATGATCTCTGTATTGGAATGCTTCAACTATGCAGCTTGCTGATGATCAGTTTTCTTAATCACATGCAGATTTCTATTCCAGGGATTTGCCACCCATCTGCGCATCTCACCAGAATTTGAAAGTGCTTTCACCTTACCTTAGACCAGGAGCGTCAAACTCAATTTCATTGAGGGCCGCATCAGGGTTGTCTTTGACCTCAGGGGGCCATGGAGGGCGTGGCCAGGGTAGGCATGGCCAGCTCGACGTCACTCATATCAGGGGTGCCTGTGGCGGGCCAAGCACTCTGCCAGCGAAAACGGGCCCCCAAGCTCCGTTTTCAGCTGCGCCAGCCTCCTGCAACCCTCTGCCAGCAAAAATGGAACTCGGGAGCTTATTTTCGCTGGCAGAGGCACTGCGGGCCAGTCCTTTGCTGTTTCCAGGGCGGCCCCCGCGGACCAGATCTAAGCACCGGATCTGGGCCGGATCTGAACCCCAGGCCTTGAGTTTGATAAACCCTGCCTTAGACGGATACATTTTTGGGCTGACTAATTATTGCAAACTAACCTTCAAATAAATGGTTCAGCAAACTGATCAGGGCACATCTTTTCTGAATTAATATTTGGGTATTAAAAGACTATGTTTCCAAAAAGAACCTAATGATGACAAGAGGTTCAACTTGTTTTCTTGTTTTCATTACAGAACCTTTAAAGAACAGTAACATATGGCATATTATCCTAATAAAGTTCAGTTTTCATTCAGATCCCAAAGCAGGATAATTTAAAGATACCACCTTAACATAGCAGTAAAAATTATAATAAAACATGCAATTCAACAGTGTTACTAAATGTGGTGTAGTCTGTTGAAAGCAGAAGAATCACTCCCACATGCAGTATAATTCAAAAGTGTGTGAGTCAACACATGCAGTCCTGTTTCCTTGGGAATAGTTTCATTCAGTCTAATGGAGCTTATTTTCCTGTAAATGAATTTAGGAATGAAGCCAACTTGTGCATGAAGCCCTGATTTAAGCTGTATAAAGGATGAAGTCAGAAAGATTTGAACTCTTGGTTATGAGAGGTCTAAGCAAATTTAGAAACTAACAAGTTTGGAAGGGCCCATGCACTCAAGCCAGACTGACCATGCCCACTCGCCCTGTGCCAGGAGAAGTTACGAATTTGCTTATCCAAGCACAGGAGAGCCCTGAATGCAGTCTGGTGAGGCTCCAGCCTTGCTGAGAAAATGCTTAAGGGATTTTAAAAGGGCTGGGGGCTGTCTCCTCTTGAAGGTGCAGTTGCTGCCATGCATCATTTAAGAGTTGTGGCCACAAAATCAGAAAATGCCTGATTGAGCAGGAAGAGCATTACTCTCTAAATAACTTTGTATATGTTCGATTTATGCTCACTGTTAATGAGTGGGCATCTTTTCATGGCAAATAGAGAAAAATAGCCTTTTTTTCATTCTTTTTTAATTCAGGTGGCCACACTTGCATAGAGAGGAAATGGAAGCACCAGGTTAGCAGGAAACATGCTAGTCCTGAGATCTATTCTGATTTTAGATTTTTATTTTTTGTCTGTTCTAAACTTCACTGTATTCCATTAGTATCCTGATCTTAATGGAAGAAGGCCATTCTGATTGGGAGTATGGGTCAGAAAGAATGGTCTGTTTGGAGATTGGAGGAATTATTGTACCGTGTTTCCCCGAAAATAAGACTCTGTCTTATATTTTTTTGAACCCTGAAATAAGCGCTTGGCCTTATTGCCATGTGCTAAAAAGCCCGATTGGGCTTATTAACAGGGGATGTCTTATTTTGGGGGAAACAGATATCAGAGCTTGTTCCTACTCAAAATGGGATTACACTGTTGAAATGTTTTGCACACCAATTATTTCTTACGCTGTTTGGTTTAGCGGACCAGGGTTCTCCTACATTGCTTTACTGCTAATTTAGCAACTGTGCATGTTTTTGACCCAAAACATACAAAGCTTGTCCGTAATTATCTGAATCTTGTTCTGTTTATATTCTAGGTACTGTAAGTTGCACACTCTTCTTGGCTGTTAACAGCTTGTATTCTTCCAGTGATGATGTTATAGAACTTACACCAACAAATTTCAACAAAGAGGTTATTCAGAGTGATAGTTTATGGCTAGTAGAATTCTATGCACCATGGTATGTATTAACTCAGCTGTCTTGAAGAAAATGGTTGTTTGTTTGTTTGTTCTGTTTGTCGCTCATGTGTACACTTTTAACTGTCTTATTTCTGTAAATCGTTTCTTGTATCTCAGTGCAAAATTTCTAGCTCGACTGTTCTCCTCATATTAATACTTATGGTTAAGTGAGATGGTGTGCTGGAATACATGGGTCAGCCTTTCTCATTGCTGTCCTCCAGAGATGTTGGTATCGCAATTCCTGAAATTCACAAACAACCTACAGGCCCCAAAGCCCCTGGAGAATTGATGAAGATAAACTTTAGCCATCCTTATTAAATGCAGATCTGTATGTGTTAGTCGTGATAATATAAATGCTTTTCCTACATCTTTCACTTGATGAAATAAGAGTGGAAATATTTGTTGAAGGCTGGAGAAGTCATAACAGTGCTCTATACCTCCAGTTTATTTCAGAATAGCTGGAAGTTAGAAGTTTCTTCAGAAGTTTCAGGAGATTTATGTTATTACAAAAGTATGGTTGCCAACTTTGGTGGTGGTGTTTTTTCCTGGGAAAGGGGATCTTTTGTAGCTTTTGCAGCTAGAAATGGAAAGGATTTCAGTTACCTACTATGAAAATGCTGTGGCTGAATTATATGTGTTGAACTTCAATGGTATAGAAATGTTAGGTTTTGTTAATTTTTTAAAAGACAAGAGACATGTTTGGCAGTCAATATATCTTTCAGTTTTGTGCTATGTTACACATGTGAGAAGTTGTAGCAATTAACATTGGTTACAAACCATATGGAATGCTAGAAAAATAAAAATGAATCTGAGATATCACTTGAAATCTAATGATTGTGTGTTCCCTTATATAGTTTTCAGTGTGAGGATTCATACAAAGGGGATATTTGCTTCGCAATAAGTCAAATGTTTGAAGGTTATGTTTTTATTTTATCTTCTGCAAGGTGTGGCCATTGCCAAAGACTGACACCCGAATGGAAGAAAGCCGCAACAGCCTTAAAAGTGAGTAGCATATCCATAAATAATCTTTCTTTATTAGATTTACATCTTACTTATCTTCCAGAAACTCAAGGTGCTGATTCCCTCCTCCAATTTTTCCAAAGCAGTAAACCTGTAGGATGAGTTGGGCTAAGAGAATGTGACTAGCCCAGAGATACTTTCTGAATGTCCATAAAGGAGAACACAGCCTGAGTTTCCTCTATCCTTATTCAATACCTTAATCATTGCACTATACCAGTAATGGCTAACCTTCTTGCCATTGCATGCCAAAAGCGGAGGGAGCGTGGTGGGGTCACACGCACGTGTGCCCACATCCATAATTCTATGCGCCCTGTCCCCCCCCCATGCTCCCCCCACTTTTGATGGCACGGTGGGCCCGGTAGGTCCATTT
>JANHZT010004076.1:124608-135651 GCA_032468215.1 Stegonotus admiraltiensis
ATTGCAACTGGGAAAACCATAGCCTTGACTATACACACTTTTGTTGGCAGGATGATGTCTCTGCTTTTTAGTATGCTAGTAGATGGATACACGAAAGTAAAGAGTTGGCATGTTAAATGAATGGCAAGGAATTTCTTCAGACTTCCAATGTCTCCATGGTACAGATGCTTTAGAAATCATGGCTATAAGCATTAGAGAAAGAACAATAACTTCATGTATGAACTTGTGATTTAAGAGTCTGATCATAAGAAAGAGTAAAGAGAAAGCAGGAAGAAGGAAAATAGAATGTAAGAAGATTGGAAACCACTTTATAATCTTTTTTTTTGCCTTCTTTTTGTTTCTTCTTTCATGTTGCATTGTTTATATCTTGTTAAAATTATTTTAAAAGATTTATAAAGAAATCATGGCTATAAATAAATTAAAAGAGACTCATTGAAGAAGGCAAGACTTCTCGGCTGCATAGATCTCAGATAGTCATATAAGTCTTCTACTGGAGGTTTTTAAGATGAGATTGGACAACCACTTGTCTGAAATGATACAGGGTCTCCTGCTTGAGTGGGGGTTGAGCTGGAAGACCTCAAAGGTTCCTTCCAAGTCTGTTACTCTGTTATTTAAATTCCCCATTCTCAGGTCAACATATATATCTGCTGAAATAGAGGAAGTGAAGCTCTACTGATAAGTTCCACTAGACTAGAGTATCCAGATGTTCATTGTTGAAAAACTCAATTTGAATAATTGATGGTTGACTTTGCTTTTACATTTTCCATCCTGTACAGACTGATCTCAAGCAGAGATGGATTGTTTTTTTTATGTCAAAATATTATATATAAGTTTCCATCCTAATCTTTTTTGACTGGAAAGCATATATCCATTTGTTGTCATCAATAATTAGAATTGGAGTAAAATCTGTAGTACTAAATACCTTTTTTTAATGTTTCTTTAATAGAGCAGTTATGAAAGTGGAGGCTCCGACAAAAAGGATGTGATTGAACTGACCGATGATAACTTTGATAAGAACGTACTGAACAGTGACAGTGTCTGGCTGGTAGAATTTTATGCTCCTTGGTGTGGACATTGCAAAAAGTAAGTGTTCTGGCTGTACTCAGGATTGTTACAGCATATTTACGTACTAGGGGAAACCAAATGTTTGAGTAGTAGTTGGGTGCAAGAATATTGATAATGTAATCTGTCAATAGGTTAGTCCTACTTAATTCAGTGGAACTAACCTCAAATACAGAAATGCAGTTTATGCTTGAAACCTTTGGAGGCACATGAGCCATAGTTAAGCTACCTTGGGTTTTCTCTCCTTTTTTTCCCATTTGCTTTTAATATGATTCTCCTCTGTACTCATTACTTTGTTGTCACCTAAGATAAAACTGGGTGAAAATCTAATCTTTTGTAAAGCAGAAGTAGGACTTTCAGGCATCCTGATTTGTGGAATCTGATCATTGATAATGGTTATTGGGGCTAACGTAGTTTCAGGCTTTCCCAAGGATGTCAAGTCATAAGATCCTTTTGAGGAGTATTCAGTAGTTGTCGTGATCTGTTAGTAAAAGTTATGAACCACGTTTTCAGTAATTGTAATTCGGTAACTAGCAGCCAACCTGTAGTAATTTTGAGCTCAACTATGGCCTTTGGAACTATCATCATTTAGCCACTCTGCTGCTGCTTCTTTCTTTTTTTTTAAGTGGTTTTAATTGTAAGTTGCTGTTGTAGTATATTGCTTTTCTTTTTAAAAGAAAACACTGACATGTAACAAGGCATTTTCTTATACAGTTTAGAGCCAGAGTGGGCATCAGCTGCAGCTGAAGTGAAGGAACAGACAAAGGGAAAAGTTAAACTAGCTGCTGTAGACGCTACTGTGCACCAGATGTTAGCCAGTCGATATGGGGTGAGTAGATAGTGCAAGTGGTAATGCTTTTATTTTTTTACTTGCTGTCTCCCAAATAACACAGAGGGGAGAATATGTCCTTTTTAAGATGGCAACATCACATTGCATGGAATGTTTTAAGCATTTATATATTGGAACATTATTGAATAAATGCAAGTATGAAAGCATCATTTGTATAAACCATAATAGGAACTTTTTAAATAAAACATTGGCATAGATAGATGCACATGGTGCTGCAGCCACGGGGCAAGGTGGGGGAGTGGTGGAGCTGCCCCATGTGCCCCGTACCAGCTTACCACAGGGCCCCAAGAACCAGGCCACGCCTCGACATCTGCCTCGCGGCAGCAGCAGCTACAACCATTTGCAGCAGGAGCTCACATGGCCTCCGGCCCACTTCTGCTTGCTTGTGGCCACAGTGGAACAGAAGGCCGCGCAACAAGAATGACCTAGCTGCAGGAGCCCTGAGGTAAGTCAGTGCAGGGCACGTGGGGCAGCTCCACCACTCCTGCCTTGCAGCGGTGGCAGTAGCACTCCTCATGGCCTCCTGCTCTGCCGTGAGCAAGCAGAAGTGGGCCTCTCGTACAGGGAAAAAAATAAGACACCCCCCCCCCAAAAATAAGCCCTAGTGCTTATCTTGGGCCCCAAAAGAAAATAAGACCTGGTCTTATTTTCGGGAAAACACTGGATGGATGGATGGATGGATGGATTTAATGATTTCTGTGATAGTTTTACATATAGGCTATTTAGAGAACTTGAGTTATGTCGACAGTCAGTAAAGTTAAGAGCTAATTTATTTTGATTTGTAGTTCATCTAATACCAAGGTGGATTACCTTTTGTGCTCACTGTGATTTGAATTCTTTGATTCTGGGTTCCAGGTCCGTGGATTTCCGACAATAAAAATTTTCCAAAAAGGAGAAGAACCTGTTGACTACGATGGTGGAAGGACAAAATCAGATATCGTTGCTCGGGCTCTGGACTTGTTTTCAGAGAATGCACCAGCACCTGAACTCCTAGAGGTATCCTTATTTTGATCAAGCAGTTACTTCCTAGGGAAATTGCAACAAAAATGTTGCAGTATGGGGTACTTCTGTCCCATGAGCAACCATGCAATCTTTCAAAATACTCAATATTCCATTTCAGACCCCTTCTCAGTTATTTTATAGTCACAGAACTCTTAGCATTTTCTCTTCTGCAAACCTGTGCATGGCGATTACCCCCATCTCATTAGTCCTATTTTGACTACGTAGCCGTCATAATTCGATAACCAAATTTGCTATTATGATGCTTTTTATTGATAAAATTAAGTGAATGCTATATATACTTCAAATCATTTTCTGAATTTCTTACTGAATTTTTCTCAAAATATCTTAAAATTACCTTACTGCCTTTATTAAATTCATGTGGTTGGAAATTTCAAGCCCTTTGTTGAAATGTCTGCCCTTATTTCATATGAGCTGCATTGATATAGTAACATTTGCTTGCAAAGAGCTTTGTGAGGGAGTCTCTCTTGGAAGATCATGCACAAACTGGCATGATGTATAGGCCCTAATTTTAGTAATGTTTCTTGTGGACTTTGTGAATTAAGAAAACTTCAGGCATCCTTGTGGCCTTAGCTGTGTAGATCAAAATTGTTTTAAAGTCTTAATGATGTCGGAATACAGATAGTCCTCCACTTACAACAGTTCATTTAGTGAACATTCAAAGTTACAACGGCACTGAAAAATGTGACTTATGACCATTTTCAGGGTTATGACTTCTGCAGCGTCCCCATGGTCACATGATCAAAATTCAGCTGCTTGGCACCTGGCTCTTTCTTACAATGGTTGCGGTATCCTGGGTGTGTGTGTGTGTGTGTGTGTGTGAAGTGATCGATCACCTTTTGAGACCTTCTGACAAAGACAATGGGGAGAAGCCAGATTCGCTTAACAACCGGGTTACTAACTTATCAACTGCAGTGATTCACTTAACAACTGTGGCAAGAAAGGTCATAAAATGGGGCAAAACTCACTTAACAAATGTCACACTTCACAACAGAAATTTTGGGCACAATTGTGGTCTTAAGTTGAGGACTACTTGTATCTAGAGATCTAGAATCCAATTCCTATCAGGGCAAGTAAATCAACCATGTTAAAAAAAAGATTGAGCACGAGAAGACCTTGTAGGAGAACTAACTTTGCAGTTGCAGTTTAGTTATTACTCTTAATTGCCTGGAGTCTGAATTGGTAAATCTCTCTCTCCTAGATTATTAACGAAGATGTCCTAAAGCAAACCTGTGATGCTCACCAACTTTGCATCATTTCTGTTTTGCCCCACATACTTGACACAGGTAAGAACAAGAGAGTATTTCCCCTTATCTTTGGCTTTTACACTGGCCTCAAATGTGATCTTTCTTTCTTTCTTTCTTTCTTTATTTTAATGATTTCTGTTAAACAGGAGCTGCAGGTAGAAATGCCTATCTAGAAGTTATGTTGAAAATGGCAGACAAATACAAAAGGAAGATGTGGGGGTAAGTTACAGATGATAGCCGCAAGTGCTTCGGTTTGGGGCAGGGAGGAATACCAAACTGTGCTCCTTATTGAAATGAAAATAGTATGTCAGGTTCCGGTGTATAAAGAAAACGCCACACACACAAGTGATGGTTTGAATCCTTTACCGGCATGAACTAACATCCATAAAACAATACAGGAAGATTTTGTTGGAGCTACTGCTCTGTGGTCCCCACCACCTTATAAAGCTTTACTACCCAGGTGCCTTTCATCCAATCCCACCCCACTCATTAACCATGTTGCACTTAATCACAATGACTATGCATTTTCCCCGTGCGCTCCCAACCAGCTGGCCACACCCCAGGCATTGCTATCATTACATCCCAATCCACACCTCTGCTTGAATCCAGGCTTCCCAGCCAACAGCATCTGCCCAGTTAGCAACTCTCAGCCATTGCCACAGCCGCCCAAAAGCGCTCAGGACAGCTAAACATATCTGCTGCCTGTCCAGTGTACTCAGGCATTGTAAATGTCCTGAGGAGGCCACCATAGTCCTGATGATGTCATCAGGTGGTGGCTGCAACCTAAACCCGCCACCTACGCCAGCCGGGTCTCCCACGAGCGGCGCGCCTCTCAGCTGATGAGCAGCAGTCGGAAACATACCCCAGAGCAGCTGGTGAAGATGCTGGTCGAAGATGTCCCCGAGTGGCTGGTGGCAAGGAGGTGAGCCAGGGAGCCATGGTGTTGTGCCACCGGAACCACCCCACCTGCTGGAATGACAGCTGTGACACGCAGCCGCAAGTCAGAGCTGACATAGTAACTCAGTGACAGCATAGACTAGGCTAGATTGCTTACGAACGAGGTAGGAGAAACTTAAGGAAATGAGCTGGTTTTGATCTGCCGTCTTCATCTCTTTTGCTCTGCAACTTGCAACAGAAAGTTGCATGATGCCAGGGAGATCTGGAACTGTAGAGAAAAGTGGTCTTTGGTTTGCTTTTAGTTAAAACAGCCATTTCTTCTTATCCAAGGTGGCTGTGGACAGAAGCCGGAGCACAGTTTGATCTCGAAAGCTCTTTGGGCATTGGTGGCTTTGGCTATCCAGCCATGGCAGCCGTGAACGCTCGAAAGATGAAATTTGCACTGCTGAAAGGCTCCTTCAGTGATCAAGGGATTAATGAATTCCTGAGGTAAGCTTCTCAGTCGGTACCTCAAATCATACGAATGTTGTGGTGCTTGATGAGTTTCAATTAAAAATAGAGGGGGAAAATAATTGATTTTTATTTTATTTACAGAATTGATTCTGTAAAGCATGTTTGTTGGCTTCCTTTTTGAACACAAAAAACTACCTTGCTCGGGGCATTCCTGAATCCCATATTTTTTTTCTTCTTATTCCTCCCATTTTAAAAAAAAAAGACTGAAATCTCATGAAATTTTAACTGGGGGGAGATGTAATTCATCACATCAGGCTTAATTATTTTATATCCCACCTTTATTATTTTTATAAACAAGATGATTGTGCCTACTATTCCTTCCTCCTGTTTTTCACAACAACCACCCTGTAGGTTGGCTAAGAGGGAGTGGTTGGTCCATGGCCACCCACCCAGCCACCTTTCGTGTCTAAGATGGCACTAGAACTCATGGTCTCCCAGTTTCTAACCTGGTGCCTTAATCAAACTGGTTCTCAAATGTGAATTACTAGAGGGGTATATGTTACGTTCTAAATGTTCTTTCCATTTCTAGGGAACTTTCTGTTGGACGAGGGTCCACAGCACCAGTTGGTGGAGGGGCTTTTGCCAAAATTAACACAGTGGAGCCCTGGGATGGCAAAGATGGCGAGGTAAAAGACTTCATTTTCACCTCTGTGTTTCATACAGAACTTATTTGGACATTTTAGGGTTCATGCATTTAAACTGGTTCACTATCAGGTCAATCTCTCAATGTTTAGTTAGCCTGATAAATAGATACCCTAAAGCTTATACTCAAATATATGTTTAGTTAAAACTTTGCTGCTTCTTTTTATGTCTCCTCTTTTCTGTCACCCATCTTATCTATGAGAAGCCACCTTAGTTCTACACTTGTCTCTGTATCTTTGTTCTCTTTTGGATTTTGCTGAAAGCTTTGACATTTGTTTATCTTAACTATTTTTGGCATCATTTTATTTTCTGTATCCTGTTTGAGCTATTCTGATATGCTTCCTGTGCAGACTATTTTCTTTTTTTCTTTCCTGTCCTGATGGCAGGTTGCTCACCAAATGTTCAACTAGTCTAGCATTGTTGCATTAAGGGTTATAAAGAGGAACTTGATAATAATGGCACTCCCTCTTTTCTTGTTTATTCAACTGTTCAGGTTACATTCAAGCTTACATAGATTTTCAACTTTTATTGTTTGCTTAGAATCTACTGTTGACTTCTATTTTTTTATAGACGATTTTTACTCCATAGCTTACTAAAGCCACACAAAATGTCACACCTGGGCTTGTTTCAATCCTGGTTTGCTTAATGAAAAAGAAACCGCCCATCATGTAGAGAGATAAAATAATACCTTGTTTGGCTGATTTTGAATTAACTTTGGTCTATTGTTTGGATGATTTTGTTGTACATCTCTGTAGGCATTTAGCAGCTTGGGTGTAGGACACAGAACAAGAATTAAGACCCCAAAGAGCTGTAAATAAACATGTAGCCCAATTCCCTTATCATGTTAAGCCAACTTAACATATTTGACTTAGCACACAGTGCAAACCCACTTATTTTGATCTTAATCATCAGACACTAATCATAGTTTTAATTTTTCTGCTGATTTTAAAAGAGTTAACAGCAATTAGACTGGTGTGGTGTGTGGTATGGTGGTGTGGGTGCTGAAACTCCACTTTAATTGCATTATCTGAATGGTAAAAAACCTTATCTTCAGATTGTGTGTGTAGTTTATATTTTTAAGGGAAGATCAGAAAAGTAAATTGCTGGTTGTACACAAACTAAAAAGCACGTTTAGGTCTCTTTAGAAAAAGTTATTTAATAGTAGCATCGTTTGCTATTGAGCAATATTTTCTCAGCATCTTAGGGGGTTTGAAACTTGTTCTAAGAAGTATGTGGTGATACGTGATAAATGCCTGATCAATTCACACTCTGTTGTTTCATAGCTCCCAGCCGAAGATGATATTGATCTCAGTGATGTAGATCTTGATGACTGGGATACTCAGAAGGATGAATTGTGAGAGCCTGAAGATAACTTGATTTCTTGAGAGACATTGGGCAGTGGTTGGATTGGATAGAAGAACGATTTTGCATCACATGGATCTACCAGTGGCCTTTTTTGCCAAGAGAGAAACTGTTGGAAACATGGTCATCAGTGAACTGAGCATCTCTTAAGAAAAAATATCTCACAAATTCTATGAATTTTTTTTATTGAGTGAAATTGTATCCGGTGTAGCAGATATTTTGAGAACAACACTGATCTTTCATTGAAATGCTCTTGGGTTTTTGGTTGGTTTTGGTTTTTTTTTTTAAATCTAGCTGGCATGTGGTGGTCAATTGTAACTTGAGACTTTCGTTGTACTTAGTTTTAAAATGTGATCTTTTTTCTCCTCCCCCACAGTATAGCTTTCATTTCAGTGAAAGAATAAAACAATATTTTTGACTCTGTGTCAGTATTATACAGTGTACAGAGAGATCTCCCTTTGACTATACCAGCGCAGTATTTGGAGCCATTTTTGCAATGAATATTATGATGTGTTTGTGTTCATATTAAGCCAGTCAGTTTTTAAATTCTGCTGTTTTGAAGAAGCTATAGTGAAATGTTTCACATAATAGTAAGCTTTGGATATGAACCTGATCCTTGGATTCTGTCTAAATACTTTCAACTGTTATTTTTCTTTGGGGAGCCTGTAGGATTGAGAGAACTGCCCTATTTACTGGTAACGGGTGACAGGTTTTATCTTGATGCATATCTTATCGATTGTATGGGAATCGTTAAGAAATAATGTTCCTTCATGGTAACACAAGAAAAATAGTAAGCCACCGGCTAATTCCTGTTGTCTCTGACAAATAATGTTCTCAGATAGCCCAGAATTATGACTTGAGACTAATTTTAGTATAATATTAAAGTATAAAGTATAATACTCATAACAGAAGACATGGTTTCTTTGGAAGAATGTAAGAAAAACCCCAGTGTCAGTATTAAATTCTCCTGCCCCAAGAATGTTAGGCAATCTTTCTCCTTTAAAAAAGGCTCACTTTACTCTAAGGCCTCCAGGATTCCAGCATCGGAGCCATTGATTGGACTTTACTACTTCTCTTTTTTTGTAAACTACTCTGAGGAGCATTGAAAGAGGTTTCATCTATACTGTAACACTGTCAACCAATGGTGGTGAGAGGAAATGCTGCCATTTATTCTAATTAAGTTGGACACTTAAAAGGCCATGCTACTTTTCAACAAACCGACAAAATGAGATTTCAAGTTTTGTATTATGTCTGCAGTGAGTCAGTCTTCAGTGGAAGGGAAAGCTGAAACGAGAGAGAAAAATTCTGTCTGGATTTCTTACATGCTAAACTGAAGCAACCAGATTAAAATTAACTTCCCAAACATATTTCCCTCTGAAATTTCACTGTGTAACTGCTGTGTTGACTGAATCAATACATTAAACCAATTACAGATTTATGACTCCAGGATATTTCTACCTTAACCGCCAGATATCTGGATTTTATTTAAAACCTTAGATGATCAGGGGTGTTTTGTAATTAGAACAGAATAAATAAAATAACACAATGCCTTGCGAAGCATGTTTTCTAATACAATCAGAAAAAAGCTTCCAGTATCTTTTAATTGTCAAAATGGAAAAAAAGCAACCAGTCTACTTATAGTGAAGCCAAATCTAGGAACTACAATGATCACTTGCTTAAAATTACTTGCTCTTTCTGCATCAAACATTCCTATTATGTTTGCATTAAAAACGAAACACATGTCATTTTGTTCACAAATCCAATACTGAAAAACAAGTCATGCTTGGTGCAGCAAACTTTAGCTGGAATCGAGAAGGCTGAGGTCAATCTTGAAATAGACGTAAGGGTAGTAATCCTGATTGTTCAGCTGCAAACCAGGAATGTCGACTGAAGTCTGGGGAAAACATGAAAGTAGAGTGAGTTCCTTAAGACCTCTAGATTGGTGCTACAATTTTTACAAAATGTGGGAATACTTCTGAAACATCAGTAACTATAACAGGAGCAAGTACTGTGAAATGAAAGACTTCAAACAAGCAGTGAATACAGAGGTTAATTTGGAAATCCCCAGATTAGTGTAAGGAAGCTGATCCCCCCTTGGAAGTCTCTAGGTTGGGGTGTCAAACTTTCATTGCAGGCTGTGTCAGGGTTGTGTTTTGACTTTGGGGAAGGTCATGGTGGCCAGCTCAAAGTCACTTGTCGGGGGCACCTGTGCTGGCCTGAGCACTCTGCCAGCAAAAATGGGCTCCCAAGTTCCGTTTTCAGTTGCAACATCCTCCTGCAACCCTCTGCCAGCGAAAATGGAGCTCCCTTTTCGGCTGATGTGGCCTCCTGCAACCCACTGCTAGCAAAAATAGAGCTCCGTTTTCATTGGCAGAGGCACCGCAGGCTGGTCCTTCGCTGTTTCCAGGGCAGCCCTGCAGGCCAGCTCTAAGCACCCTGCAGGCCGGATCTGGCCCCCGGGCCTTGAGTTTGACACTCCTGCTCTAGGTCTTCTGAAAACCTCATGGCTGTTACAGGAATAAGGTAGGCCAATTTAAGGGTGGGGTAACTGCAGCCCTGGGAATCCACACAGTACTCTGCTAGGAAACTATCACCCTATTATGACCTGTGGATTTCAACTGGCTCAGGAATTCTGGGAGTTGAAGTCCACAAGTCATAAAGGGGCCATTGTTCCCCACCTCTGCTCTAAATGATTTATTACCGTTTATTCAACAGCCTCCTGATTGGGAGGCAGAAGGTGGTGTCAAAAATTAGACAAGGGGAAGGGTCAGAGAACAGGAGACGTTACCCATTTTGCCCTATGCTTCCTGCAGCCCTTGTTTGCCATCTCTATCTTTAGGCGGGCCACCTGAAATGAAATACTTACATCCATTAGGCTGGCTGCCGCTACTTCGTCCAGATGCTTGAAAACTGCATTTAATACTTCTCTCAACCTCTTCATAGATTTCTTATTAGGATGAAGTAGCATTGCCTGGAAGTTCACTGGTAATCCATACCTTGAATGGATGCAATGAAGGTTAAAGTGGAAGCAGCGGAATACAATGCAAGGAATTTTTACTTTACCTATCAACTATCCTCATTCTGCTTTTGTTTGTGACTAGGAGTTTTTAATGTCTTAAACTGCATCAAAGATCGATTATTTTCCTTATTAACTCTTATCACAACATTTGCCTAATTACAGTCTGTTTATTCCTGGAATGTTTAAGAACCCACTCCACAGACTACCACCAAAGTATGTTTAAAAGAGCCTGAGTGGCGTAGGAGACTAATGCTCCTACTAAAGGCAGTATTTAAACTTCCAGCTGCCTGCAATTACTGTGAGTTCAATTCTCACCAGGCTCAAGGTTGACTCAGCCTTCTATCCTTTCAAAGGAAGGTAAAATGAGGACCCGGTTTGTGGGGGCAATAAGCTGACTTGGTATAAAATATACAAAAGTATGAAGGCTATTG
>JANHZT010004076.1:186348-198758 GCA_032468215.1 Stegonotus admiraltiensis
GGAATTCTGGGAGCTGAAGTCCACAAGTCTTAAAGTTGCCAAAGTTGGAGACCCCTGTTGTGGAGGGTAGATAAAGTTGACATGATCTCGGTTAGAGTGACAAGAATCATTATATGAAGAGCATGTAGGCCCAGCATCCCTTGAATATATTTTGCTCTGCAGTAGGGCTGTTCAAGGGGCTTAGATGGCAGCTGTTCTCTTTTGAAATGGCTTGTTTACCTTCTCCCTGTGTAATTGTCACTGATAGATTCGAAAAGGAAGTGGGGCATCTAAAGTTCCATTCTGTGGGTGCCATTATTTCCTTTTTCCTTTCCTCTGGAGAGAGAGAGCGCGAGCTTTCAACGTGCACCTTGATAATGCTTTGTACATATTGAAGTTTACTCAGTTAATCTTGGTTCACTGGGTGTGCCTGTGTGCTCATGGTAGCAGAAGAGAGATTGATATCAACAGTGGAAAAGGGATGAGCCACCCTCATTTGGGAGGAAATGGAAGCAATCATTTTGAGACCTATTGGGGTCATTGGGTTTTCACTGAAATAATTTGCCATCACAACTGACTTTAATACATCTACAGGTTTTAGGTCCTGCTCCAAAGTGGTGCTCATTTCTTGATAATCTGACAGAAGAGCTGGAGGAGAATCCGGAGACAACAGTTTATGATGACTATAAATTTGTAACAAGAAAAGATCTTGAAAATCTTGGTAAAGTACTGCTGCTGTAGACGTGATTTACTTTATCTTGCCTCTTTCCTTTGAGTATGACTTCAGATATTCTCTTTACTTATTTGTACCTTAGTGACTACAGTATACAGTATTCCAATTTGCATTCCTGTCCCTACCTACCAGGTCTTTGGTGGAGGATTCTTGTTTTGGTTTCCTTATTTTCCTAGTCCAAATTGAGAACTTCGATTCAAATTCAAAGAATGGTTTTTATTGGTTGATTCAAATCAATAATAGCCCCAATTTCAATTCTTTACATTATTATGGGAAAAAATACACATGTAACTAGCATTTTTGCAGGAATAATTTTCCTGCTAAAGACCTTAATTTAAAAGCTGCTTGAGACTCAATTCCTTATTAGCAATTGAGAAAAATTAAACTTGTTTAATTTAAACTGTTAACACTCTATATAAATATATTTTACCTAGGAGAAACCAGTTAAGCATATAAATTCTTTTTTTTAAAAAATCAACCTTAAAAGAATATAACATTTACATTAAACCGAAGATTTTTTTAAAAATCTACATGTTCCTTCAGGAATACTTAAAATTGTCATTTCGTAAGATTTATAGCTTAGTAACAGAGACATAAAGTTGGAATCAAAAGTCTGTAGTAATGTTGGCACCACAAGATTACTTTTTTGCCATGGATATTCCATGTATTTCTCATTTGAAAACATATATAATTCTCCTTGGGGGCTGACACATTCTGATGATGTTTCCAGACCAGCTCTTCACTTTTTTCTCGATGTAAATGATATATGCAAACTTCGTTTTTGTAAAGTACCCTGAAGTTTATTTTTTTTAAATTTTGTGTTATATTAAGGTCAAGTTCAAGATATGTATCTCCCTCTCTCCTCCCTGCCACCTCCATTTTGTCTCTAGGGCTTGCTCATCTTATTGGATCACCCCTTCTTCGGGCGTACATGCATGGCTTTTTCATGGACATACGATTGTATCATAAGGTATGTGGGCTTGCCCAAAATAGTCGGGCTAGATCCCTTTCTTATAGAGCACCGTTTTTCAGGCCGACTTTTGGTTGAATGGACGAGATGACTTTTAATTAGTTGGCTACTGTGAGTTTCATTTTATTGCCATCTTTTAGCAACGTTTAATTAATACATAGCCTGATTTTTTATTTTTTTTAGTTTAACTCTCATTCTTGCTAGCAATCCTGAATATAAATCCAGCAAATAAGAATGTTAAATCAAAATTGTGCAATGATTTATGATTTCTTCCTTTTTCTCCCTGGTTGCTTTGTGCTTGCAGGTTAAAATGATGGTAAATCCTTTTGCCTATGAGGAATACAGAAGGGAGAAAATTAGACAGAAGATAGAAGAAACACGTGCCCAAAGAGTGCAACTAAAGGTAAATATGAAGTTTGGTTCATTCAGGATAGGTCTGTGATGGCGAATCTATGGCACATGTGCCGGAAGTGGCACGCAGAGCCATTTCTCTGGGCACGCCAGCCATCGCCTGATGCTCTTCCTGATTCCAATGTGGGAAACCGGAAGCGCGGGAAACTGGAAGAGCAGCTCCATGGCGCGCATGTGCACACCAGGAAGCTGAGTTCTTTGCGTGTACATGTGTGCCAGAAACTGGAATACCAGGAATACCACACATGTGCATGCCAGAAACCAGAAGCTCAGCTACCTGGCGTGTGCATGCACACCACGGAACTGAGCTCCCGCACATGTGCGTTGGGGAGCTGCTCTTCTGGTGCTCCCGCGCGTGTGCCCCCGCACTCCCATTTCGGCACTCAGTTCCGAAAAGATTCACCAACATTGGGATAGGTTCACCAAAGAGAGAGAATGAAAGAGAGAGTCCCTATATAAGCAGTACATTTGGGGTGTTTTAGAGTTATTATATCTGAAAGGAAAGGAGAGCGACTTCATCTACTACAGGGTTCTTCTCTTTGCTGGGGTAAGTAGTGAGATCTCAAGGGCATAACTGGCATTGACTCTACTATCGGCAGGAATCCATGTTCTCCTTCCCCCTTTTTAGGATTCCAAAAAAGGCCATTCTTCATGGGGAGAATTATGTTAGCCCCTACGTAGCTGGGGGATTTCCTGATGAGAAATGATATTTGAACCAGGTGATAAATCAGCAAACTGAATTTTACTTTGGCAAAATGTCGGTGGTTGTAACATGAATGGGCATTGTGCTTAGAGCTCACTTTGCATCATGGAGGAGAGATTCCAAGATTTTTTCAGGCTTCTTTGTGAATCTGAAAAAAAGACGTCGCTGCTTGAAGAAACATAGAGATATAGAAAACTTGATGGCAGAAAAAGATCCAGTGGTCCATTGATCTGCCCTTTTAAGTTTCCTTAAGAGTCTCTTAAGGAGGAGATGCGGTGGCTCAGTGGCTAAGATGCTGAGCTTGTCGATCAAAAGGTCAGCAGTTCAGTGGTTCGAATCCCCAGTGCCGCATAACGGGGTGAGCTCCTGTTACTTGTCCCAGCTTCTGCCAACCTAGCAGTTCGAAAGTAGAAAAATAGGGGCCACCTTTGGTGGGAAAGTAACAGCGTTCTGTGCGCCTTTGGCATTTAGTCATGCCAGCCATATGATCATGGAGACATCTTCGGACAGCGCTGGCTCTTCGGCTTTGAAACAGAGATGAGCACCGCCCCCTAGAGTCGGGAATGACTAACACATATGTGCGAGGGGAACCTTTACCTTTCCTAAGAGTCTCTTTAATTTTTATAAGTGGATTCCTCAGACCAGTGGCAAAGTCTGGAGCCTTTCTTTTGACTTATTTCCAAAGCATGCATTGCTCTGTTGTGAAAACAAGTGTGATCCTATTCTTTCTTAAGCCACTTGTAAAATCAGAAGCCCTTGACTATTTCAGGCAATCCCTGATGTTTTCTATTCAAATCCCTGGTATGAGCACCTTCTAAATAATTTGGGATTTGTCAAATTATCCAAGAAATCTGTGTAAATGTAATTAAAGCTTGCTTTTCACTTAAAATATAATTTAACACATTCCACATCATTCTATATCCCATACAATTATTGTCTGTACTGTGATTCATATATTAAATCAGCAAATACATTTAAGGTGCCAGGTTCCATACTAAAGAGATCCATGCTTGTTTTATTCATTAGAAACTTCCCAAAGTTAATAAAGAACTTGCACTGAAGTTGATTGAGGAGGGAGAAGAAGAACTACAAAATGCTCGAAAGAAGAAACAGAAGGTAAGTTGCCCTTCCTTGTTTCTGTTAGATCAGTTCTATGACGTGAAATTGACCAGCGGTGCTATTTCCAAAATCCCTGTATCTGAATATGTGTGGTAATGGAAGGGTATAAGTTCATAAGACAGCAAAAACTCTAATGTTGACTTATGCTATCTCCAGTTATTGGGCCTCTGCTAATAGGACTAAGACTGATACCATCCTTAATCCTTGGAGAGCATGACAGGAAATGGTACTTAGTTGACTGAACTAAAAGAGCTTTACTTGCTAAGTTGAATTCTATTAATCAAAATATATCTGTATTATGATCAGAAATGCACAATGCACATCCCTGTATAGAAAAGTTATGTTGGAATTAATGGTGATGTAGTAATAGTAACAGCAACAGTAAAGCTAAAGTAAACTGTTTTAAGCGAGATGAACTAAAAGTTAGTCATCTACACAATAAACAGGCGGAGGGAGGGGGTAATACAATTATTTGATCAGAATACTGTGCTCTAGCCTCTTAGTATTTTACATTGGGCTTTATGCTGAAGAGCAATTTTAGTGGCTCAGAGAATTTTCCTTTCTAGCCAGCTGTCCAAACAAGTTGTTGGACAAGACTAGTTCCCAGGTTCTAGTATTTTTCCAGCAGCCAGGCTCAAATGACCTTTTTCTAACTCCTAAAATGCAAATGGTGATGAAATAGCTTTGTCAGAACATTGTCATCTTAATTAAAATTATTGTTTACTTTAAAAGTGAAACTGCCTTTTAATTACCTAGTAAATGAGACATTGAATCCTAATCCCAATTTAAATCCCGAGTACTTCGACCAATAGACTGGGCTTCAGACTTTCTAATAAAATCTACTTAAGGTAAAGGTGGGAGTCTTAAACCTGATCAAGCAGACGGGCTATTGTGAGTAATACAACAAGACATAATTGATTATGTATGCTATTTTTCAAAACCTAGCAATAAAATCACCCTATCAAGGAAAATCACTATGAGATTAAAAGTGTGACACTTTATGATATTAGAAGAACCTCACTTACATACCAAACACCAGCTATTTCTTTATGGCCAATTTTGAGTAAGGGATGTATGGGTCTCCTCAGAAAGATGTTCTCAAGCGATGGAGTTATGACAGAAAATGTCTATTTATTCCATCCTCAAAGGATTCTGTTGAGGACTGTAACTCATACATTTAATGCAGCAATCCCCCATCCCTTCCGTCACTGTGATCTTAAAATAACCTTTATCTTGAATTATGTGTAAGTGCAAACAGGTATATTAAAACCAGTTAAATAAGTAAACAAATGAAATAAAAATAAACTAATGTAAGATAAATAAGTCTAAGTCAGCATAATATTATGTAAGTAATGTGGACATTTCAAGGACTGGTGAAGAATTTGGAAGAAAACACAGAAAACATTCTGCCTGGCAGCTTCCTTCTTCCTCTGCAAACCTGCAAATTGCATTTGTTTTACTTTGTTTAACTTACAACCTCCCTTTCCACCACAAATGACACTCACAGTAATGACAACTGACAGTAAAAGGAAAATTAAAAAAAAGAACTCATCAGATAGCGAATATATGAAGAGGAATTATAGTCCCCCAGGCAAACTATTAAAAGGCAGGAAAAAGTTGGTTTAGCAGGATGTTAAATAAATAGTACAAATAGATAACTCATTGAAGAAAAAAAAATATTAAGTTTATTTCACAAAGCTGCTTCTTGTTGTGCAAAAAGTCTCTGGAGATCTAAATGCATTTAACAGATAAAGTTGGAAAACTTTAAGCAAAGGAACCATTTCTCAACTTCAGTTTCATTTTTCTTCCAGAAAATGCCTAACATCCTTAGTGATGACCGCTTCAAAGTCATGTTTGAGAATCCTGATTTCCAGGTGGATGAGAAGAGCGAAGAATATAGGCTGCTTAATCCACTTGTTTCTAAAATAAGTGAGAAAAGGAAGAAGAAGTTAAAGATGTTAGAATACCAAGAAGCTTTGGGAGAGGTAAAACCTGAGAATTTGAGATTTTTCTAGTGTTCTCTAATAGCTGTTTATAAAAATGGAGATGCGATTCCCGTCTACTGTTTGAGAAAGATCCCAGGAGGATTCAGTAGAACCATATTTTCTTAACCTTTCTATCCCCACCACTTGTTTAGCTACTGGGTGCTAAGAATCCCTAGCAAGATTTGGAATAATTATGTTGTGCATTTTGCATAGTCATCCAATTCCGGCTTGTGCACAGGCACACATGCATAGTCAATAAAATATGGCAAACGGGTGGTATTTTATGTGGTATTGAAAAATGCAGACAGTTTGGACCAAATGGGAATATAGCATGCACTCTGATCACATGCAAGTAGGAGATGGTCTTAATTTTTTTACCAGGATTGAAAATATTGTTGAATCATAAGTTTAAAGCATTAGGAGTATCTGCTTCCTAGAATAGACTGTCCTTTATTGGTCAAATGTGATTGAACCTATAAGGGATTTGTCTCCGGTTCATAAGCTCTCAGTGTACATACAAACAACAAAGTGATAAATCATAAGATATCAATAGGAGAAGGTAATAGGAAAGAGGGGAAGGATAAAGGCAATTATAATTTGTATAGAAAGTAGCAGATCTACCTGTTCTAGATTGAACTGGTTTCCCCCAAAGGAACAAATAGGCAGTTTAGGATTGTTTCTCGATCTACAGATGGTTACCTTCATGGCTAGGAAGCATATTATCAGTTTAAACTGGTAGATTAGTTCTGTTCTGTCCTCAGGAAGAATTCCCTAATCACAGCAATTAATTGCATAGGCAACCTCAAGAATGGTCCACTATAACTGCTGTTTGTGGGACTGTCCTTGTGAGTAGTCCAGAAGGTACCATTGGTGCAGAATTCAATGACTAGGTTACCAACCAAGAGTGCCTCAACATGAAGCAATCCTCCCTCTGCTAAAAGATTGGAATTGGCTGGCACTTTGCCACCAAGCACAGTAGCAGGCTATCTTAAAAAGCATCTCCAGATACATCAGGCACCTGCAGCCTTTGGATGAGGCTGTGTTCTCTGTGTCACAATTTTGTAGGTTGATCCTGGGAGATATGATGGAGACAGAGTTACTCACTGATAGCACGTATGCTTTGGAATGGTTTTCCTTGTGTACATCAGATCCCCAACTCATGCAAATTTCTGTTTTTTAAGAACGCATCTTTTATCCTGGTCTTCTCTTGCTACTGTTTATCTTTGGAAAGGGTTGTTGTTGTTTTGTTGAATTATTATGAGCCACGGTGGTGCAGTGGTTAGAGTGCAGTGCTGCAGGCTACTTCTGCTGACTGCTGGCTGATTAATTTGGCAGTTCAAATCTCACCAGGCTCAAGGTTGACTCAGCCTTCCATCCTTCTGAGATGGGGAAAATGAGGACCCAAAATTGTTGTGGGCAATATGCTGACTGTAAACCGCTTAGAGAGGGCTGTAAAGCACTGTAAAGCGGTATATAACACCAAATGCTATTGCTATTATAAACTCAAGGGGTGGCTCTCTTCCATTTTTCCTTTCTCTGCTTCATGGTAGGTTGCTTCCTAATTTCAGATGTTTGCTTCTTAAATTGAGCAGTTGGAGCATATGGACATATTGCTTCCTAGCAGTCTTGGATCCTTTTAGTCTCTTCAACAATAGGAATATTAAATTTAATTGATACTGGATACATTTTGTCCTTTTGAGGAGGGGTACTTTAATAGTTCAGGGAGAATTGTTGATTATGAATACGAAGTATATCGTTGGCGATGGTAATTAAGGCATTCTGTTGAAAATATCTTGCCCGGTCCTTTGTTAAAGTCCTTTCCAAACAGTGCATCTGTGAGGCGTCACGTACTCCTAATTAGGTAAATGGTTCATTTAAGGAACGTTAATTCTTTTCTCTTTTTTTTAACTGACTATTTTTGTCTTCAGGAAGAAGAGGAAGAGCCAGAAGGAAAACCAAGTGATGCAGAAAGTTCGGAGTCTTCAGATGATGAAAAAGGATGGGTTGAAGAGGTCAGGAAACAGCGCAGCCTTCTACGCCAAGAGGAAAAAGTAAAACGGCAGGAAAGGTTCAAGGAGGATCAGAAAACAGTCCTGGAACCAACGTTTTTTGAGATTAAAGCTGGGGAAGAATTTAGAAGTTTCCAAGACACTGCTCAAAAGCAGAAGTTAATGAAGTGAGACCACAATTTTATTCCATTCTAATGATTTGCCAACACTTTTTTTTTCATTGCTCATGATTAAGATGTGGTGATGATTTCAGATTTCTGCTAAAGGCAGTTGATTTCATAGCAGATAAAATGAAGAGGTTTCTCTTAATTCACCCATTCATTTGCATACTAATTAGAAAAGGAGGTGCAACTACAATCTCCATTGATTCCTTAGAAATTTTGATGGGCTGTGCATAGGGAGGCACAAGGCCAATGTGGCATCATTGTGCCAGTGTCATGGAACCTTAAATCTGGATATGGTCTTATGTTGACATATTATAGGCTCCATAGTCTACTAGCCAGTTAGCCCACTAGCCTATCCTAATCTAACGATCATTTAAAGTTTTCTCAAGATACTTTAACTAGCTTGGTTCCTCCCTCCCTCCCTCATTTCTGTTTCATTTGCTCTCAAATCAATTACTGTGAGAGATTATATGCTGATCAAAGTAGATGCTGAGTTTATCCTCTCATTTTGTTTTGCTTTTTTGCAGAAAGTCACTTGGAGAACGCTTGCAACTTGAAGAGAGAGTTGGTGCACTTAGTGTACATGATACCACTGTAGGAAGTAAACAAGTTACTTTTAAATTAAAAAAGGTAAACATCAATCCTAAATTTAGAACTGTTAAGACCAATGCAGCAGAAGTACTAAGTGGTCCTTTGGATGAGACTGCTTCACTCTTGCATACTGCAGGTGGACTGTTTCTGAATTGTCTATACTGGGTCAACGTGGCCAGACTTGCATCCAGGGGTGGGATTCAGCCGGTTCTGACCAGTTCGGGCATACCGGTAGCTCTGACGATCAGCTGAGAGCAAACCTGTTCGCTCTCAGCGACAATCAGATTGGCCCACCCGCCCCTGCATTATTTGTTGTTGTTAGTTGCGAAGTTGTGTCCGACCCATCGTGACCCCATGGACAATGTTCCTCCAGGTTTTCCTGTCCTCTACCATCCTCTAGAATCCATTTAAGCTCACACCGACTGCTTCAGTGACTCCATCCAGCCACCTTGTTTTCTGTTGTCCCCTTCTTCTTTTGCCCTCAATCTTTCCCAGCATTAGCCTCTTCTCCAGTGAGTCCTTCCTTCTCATTAGGTGGCCAATATATTTGCGCTATAACCTACCTATATTTCTTTTGTTTTAAGGCCAGCTGATATGCGCGGCAGAGCGGATTGCCGCGCCTCAGCTGTTTTACTCACTCTGGATTCAGTAGACGGCAGCTTTCGATCATAAAGGGCATGCGCGGAAGCACCCACAGCGAACCGGTTGTTAAAACTGGTGAATCCCACTGCTTGCGTCTCTCTTTTTGCTTTGCACATTTTAATTTGCTGCCACTAGCTGTGGAAGGGGGACTAAATCTTTGTCTTATTGTGTTGTGACAGCTAGATCCATTTAGCATTATGCTTCTGCTGGTATTGACTTGGCTGCTGCAGAAGTCTAACCAAAGCAGAAATGAGAATTGGATAGATCTTATTTTCTTCTCACCACCACCACCCTCCATACACATTGCCTGTAGGGCTCTCCAATTTTCTTACAGCCCTTCCCACCATGTTTGCTTTTGCCATTGTTGCAGGTGTCATCCCACACTCACAGAAAGCACATAGGCAAGGTGACAGGAAGAAGGAATTGGAAATAGAAACTGCTAGCAGTTTCTTAGACACCAGGCTGTAATTTGTGCTATTTTTGAACTGACTTCATAACCGAAAAAGTTAGATTTGTTTAGAATAAACTAAAAAGGGCTTTAAAGTACTGCATCAAAAGGTATCAGAAAAAAGTACTGCATCAAAAAAAAATAATTGCTTCTATTAATTGTATCCAGATGGTTTGGCAGTGGTTTTAACTAGCTTCTATGAAGTGTTTTGGTAGCTAACCTAGGAATTTTCAGCCTACAGCCCAGGGTGGGTTCTACCTACCTTTACTACCAGTTTGTAACGGAGCCGCACGCATGCTTGCTTTGCTCACACACGCACTCTTCTGCACATGCACAGAAGCATTTTGATGACGTCAGGATCGGTGGCAGAGCCTCCCGCCGGTTTTACTACTGGTTCTATAGAACTGGTGCGAACCGGCGGCAACCCACCACTGCTATAGCCTAAGTTGCATTTATAGATATCTTTAAGGTTTTTGTCAGTTCTGAGAGAGTGGAAGGGGAGATGGTTTTCACATTTTCTTAGAGGTTTTCAAATTTTCTCCCCCAGCCACACCTGTATTTCTGCCTGGAAAAACTGCACTTTTGTCTACCTCTAGAACAGGGTGTCAAACTCACGTCATTGTCACATGATATATCACGACTTTTTCCCCCTTCACTAAACTAGTCATGGGTGTGGCCAGCATCTGGCCCATTTGACACCCCTTCTCTAGAACAAAGCAGCTCTGGTTTTTCCCCCATAATGGACGAAACCATTATTGGGGGGGGGATTTCAGATCTAAACTTAACATTATGAGCAGATTGAAAAAAAGTTATCCACTTATTTATGTTCCTTAATCAACTTTTCACTAAGTTTTGTTTTTATTTTGGCACATTTTATACTATTTCTTCATATCTCTTTTATGGGAATATGAAGCTACTTGCAAATTTAATGATTGAACTCACATCCCCAACGCTTTTGGTTTCTCTTCCCTTTCTCCATATGTCTCCCAACCCATAAATGAAGATAGAGGAGGGAAAAGATACAAATGGAAGGAGGAGGGCACCACTTTGTCTCTTCCCTCCACTAAAAGATCTCTATTAGAATGGACTTCATTGAATATTAACTACTGTGTTTTCTTTAAGTGATTTTTGCATTTTTTCCCCCAGTCTGAGCACCATAAAAAGCAGCAAGAAGCAGAGAAACTCCATCATGAAGAGAGGAGAAAACTCAGGCGGTCCGCTGGCCATCTCAGAAGTAAACAGGGAAACAGGCGACGCTTCCATTGATGGAGAACTTTAGTTTCTTTCTTTTGGGGACTCAGAAATTTGTTTTAATAGTGGATTGTTCTCCACTGTGACAGAGAAAGACAATCTGCAGCCCAATTACGTTGTGGGAAAGCCTAGTGGATCTTCCTGTTTGCACCAGACATATTACTTTAAATGTTTCTGAAGAGATAACAGCTGGTTATTGTATAACCTTTGTGTGTGGTGGCTGATAGGTGTGTATTCTATGTGAACATGAATAAATATGAATAATATTGTGATACTTCAAATGGCTCTAATTCTTAAGGATTGGAAAACTTTACTATATTTTATGGTATATGAACAATAGTACCAGCCCTGTTGATAGGTATTTGGGCAACCAAGCAATTAAGATAACATTTGCTTCACTTCTTCCCAATTGATGATGTTAAAATGAACGTTTATTCTAGCAAAAGAAAAGAATCCTGCAGTACATACCTACAATAGTGTCTGCACTTTATCTAAATCCTATGTTTAATAATGAGGTTCTGGTTAAACAAATTGTATTTTGTCTATTGAACTCACTGGGCCAATATTCATCAATGTTCTTACTGGATTATTTAGTTTCCTTTAGTAGCAACAATTTCAACCCATTTCCTGACGATAATGCAATAGTCACCCATTAGCTACTTTGCATGAGCTTTTCAGGTGATGCCACTCCCCTCCCCCCCCCTTTTTTTTTTTGTTCAGATGAGGGCTTTGATTTGGCTATTCCATGATGCAATGTTTCTTCTACTTCAGCAATTTTGTTGTAAAATCATCTGTGTGTTTTGGATGGTGTATGTCTCACACTGGTTTAAGCTTTAATTATACACATTCTTATATTCTCCTGTAAAATGTACTGTTGTCATCCAGAATCCATTGTTCCCTTAATGATTGTGAGCCACCAGATCTTGCAAAGCAGCCTAAACCACAATACATCCATCACCGTGGACACTGTGACATTGGTCACAGTTAAGATGATAAGCAAATGTCGGTGAAGCCTGCAAAGGACTAATCTCATTTATTTTCTACTTGTTAGTTGACACATATACAACACTCACGCACACTGTAACCTACAATTTCTTAAATAACCTACAGGGACTCCCATTAGTGGCTCCTTATTAGAAAGAGACAGCAGCATACCATAAAAGTAGGATTTCCTGAAATCCACCTACTGTATATTCTCTAGTAATGTTTATCCCAAAAGTGATAGAGCCTTGGTCACGCAGCTGACTTAAGTGCTGTTAAAGTAGCACCAGCTGCCTGCAATTACGGCAAGTTCAAATCTCACCAGGCTCAAGGTTGATTCAGCCTTTCATCCTTTTGAGGTAGGTAAAATGAGGACCCGGATTGTGGGGGCAATAAGCTGACTTTGTATAAAAAAGAACACCGC
>JANHZT010004076.1:208712-224002 GCA_032468215.1 Stegonotus admiraltiensis
GGCGGGGCTAAGGTAAGGAGGGGCTAGGGTAAGGAGGGGAATGGTGGGAACATCTATTAACCCATGCAGCCTGGCCTATGGGTATGTGCGTGTGTGTGGGTACAGGTAAGACATCAATATGTAACAGTTTGCGCGCGTGAAAGATAGAGATAAACCAGTGGATTACATGACCAAAAAAAAGGAGTTGAAAATATCAAGTAAAATATGTCTCTACTTTGAAAAAATGCAAATAGAGGCACAATGAAAGTTCAGGCAGAAATAAGAAAAGGAAGAAAGCATTTGTCAGCCCCATCATGCAGACCAAACCAAGAAACCAACTCTACAAGGAAGCTAAAACTATTTTTATTATAGTAACAAAACCTTACAAATCTGATTGTGCTTTACTTCCTTCCCCAGAAACCCTTATACTCATCTGAGTTAGGGAGGTATCTGCCTGAGTCATACTTGCACATACTGCACCTTCTTGTTTTAGACTTAATAATCTATGTTCCCCCGCCCCTTTATACTTTGGCAATAGATCTGTCCCAGAGGCGGGGAACTATAGCCCCTTTATGATTTGTGGAATTGTGGAATGGCTGGCTCAGGAATTCTGGGAGTTGAAGTTCACAGGTCATAAAAGAGCCATAGTTTCTCACCTCTGATCTGGTCTATCTCTGGCCAATGGCTTGCAAAGTGTTACATTCCCCGGTTTCTAGAAACCATTTTATTTTGAATGTGGACATATTGAGGTTGGGGTATAAAGAGTAGAGATAAGCTTACTGGGCTCGCTCTCTCTCCCTCCCTCCCTCCACTCTATGAGAGAGAGGGAGAGAGAGAGAGAGTAATAAGCAGCTTATTTTTTATAATTATAATTTATAATTTTTTTATTTTTTATTTCTACTTTGGGAAATGTGTCCAACAACAGAGTTAGATATTGGATTCATAAGGAGTATCACAGAAGGCAAGAAAGGGAGATGGAAAGCAATCTCACTAGTGTGCATTGGGTTAAGTGGGATTCTGTAATGGGTTATACTAATGTTTCTCAGCCTGGCCCACTTGAAGATGTATAAACTTCAATTCCCAGAATTTCCCACTCAGCATGCTGGCGGAGGAATTCTGGGAGTTGAAGTCCACATATCTTAAAATTGCTCAGGTTAAGAAGCACCAGATTAGATCCACACCTGCAATATTAGCCCACAAACCATATATCCCAGTGATGGCTAATCTTTTCCGGACCGAGTGCCCAAAATGTGCGCGTGTGCATGCAAATACGTGTGAGTGAGCCCGAAACCCCAAAATGCAATGCGTGCACGGCCCCTGCATGTGCTCCACCCCTGCGCATGCATGCAGGGTCCCCTGCATGCACCCCGCCAATATGCGGCAGAGACCCAAAGACCAGCTGGCTGGCAGAAGGCACACCCACATGCACTGCAAAGCTGAGCTGGAGAAACAGCTTGCATGCCCACAGAGAGGGTGCTGCATGCCACCTCTGGCACACGTGCCATAGGTTCCCCATCATGGATATAGTCTATCCATGATGTGGTTACATTCAGTGCTTACATTCAGTGTTTATGTTACTAGAGGGGGGGCTGAAGTGGAAGAATTGGCCTAACAGAAATGCAGCAATTTTGCATCTGACGTGCTTTGTAGACATGTCTCAAGCAACTATACATTTATACAGATTTTTTTTTAAAAAATCCAGTTGCTACTTTGCACAAGAATCTAAAGAGCCAATCAAACTTGGGAGGCACTTGGTGTCTCCTGCAAGAGGTTGGATCAGCTGCTTCATATTGTTTCAGTTATCCTTTTATATTTAACATGGTTTATGCTTTAGGACAAAGATACAGCGGCGCCTTCTGTCTGGCTGCCTCATGCTACTAAAAACAAGAATTACATTGGGTCCACCTAAATTCAGTCTCAGTAAAAGTCCCTTGAAAAATATAGAGTAGTTGCTGTCCACTTCTGATTAATGCTTGATTTACGCTATTGTAACTAAGCCCCATGAAAAGAACTTTCTTTGTCACAGCATTTCTAGATACATAAACAATCCCAACTCACTTGTTCAAAGGTTCCTTGTGCTTGGGACCCAAAGTGCTTTTTTTTACCCTTTGATCTCATGCTTGGAAAAATATTTTCCTTGAAATGAGCAATCATGGTAGTTGTATTAATGCAGCAAAGCCAGCACAGAATGTAGCGGAGCCAAATCTTAGGAACTCTTTCTCCTTTGGGGGTTTAATTTATCATTTTCTCTTCAGAGATTTGGCTTTCCTTTGAAGCTCAGGAAAGCAAAAGGTTAGGAGGACCTCAGAAGTAGGGAGTCATCTTGACCTGAAGAGTTTGTGGATGTCTCCTAAGCATTGACCAATATTCCTTTGTGAATTACGGCTCAATCACCCAGCTATTGGAGCTGGAGGAAATAATATTGGAATAAACTGTACTATGTACCCATATCTCTTCTATACAGCACTGTAAACGTACTGAGTGATATTTTTCCATGGCTGAAATTTGAATATCACCAACTAAGAGAAACCCACCATCAATCATCATACAGAATATGTGCCCAGGTGATGCTTGTAGATCCAGGTCAATACTTCTGTGTAGTTCAATCCAGAAAATGTTTTGCTCCCTTTCCTGTAACCCCTTGTCCAAAATGCTCATTCAGGCCCCCTCTGAACATCTGTTTTTCTCACTTCAGCTTGCAATTTCCTAATCTCACGAGAAAAGGGAATACTGGCTATAATTTGAGCATTAGTTGATGCTCAAAATTTTAACCAATTTTTTGGGCTGTATTTTGGCACCTAAAATTCTTGCCTTATCCACAAGTAAAAACGATACTGTAGTTCCATTTGGAGTCAGCCACTGATGGAGGTAAGAGTTTTGCATATCTTCACAAGGTTTTAAAGGACCTTCCCACAATGGCTTCTGAGGAATATTTTAAAGGAGTTCACTGCAGGAGTGGTAATATTTTGAGAAATAGTTACTGTTAGTAAGGGAAGGCTTGCTCTGCCTTCTACTTTGCTGAGTGTGTTTCTCTGGCAAAGATCACTTCCCACTCAGTGAAGGTTTAGCACAAATGTACAGGGCATGATATGAAGAAAATGTAAAAAAAAAAAAAGGTAAAGGTAAAGGTTCCCCTCTAGGGGGCGGTGCTCATCTCCGTTTCAAAGCCGAAGAGCCAGCGCTGTCCGAAGATGTCTCCATGGTCATGTGGCCAGCATGACTAAATGCCAAAGGTGCACAGAACGCTGTTACCTTCCCACAAAAGGTGGTCCCTATTTTTCTACTTGCATTTTTTTACGTGCTTTTGAACTGCTAGGTTGGCAGAAGCTGGGACAAGTAATGGGAGCTCACCCCTTTACGCAGCACTAGGGATTCGAACTGTTGAACTGCCAACCTTTCGAACAACAAGCTCAATGTCTTAGTCTCTGAGCCATTGTGTCCCTTAAGAAAATGTATATGTGTATAAATGTATATTAATAATATATTATTATATATTATAATAATAATAATAATCTGTATATATATATATCTGTAATGGGGCTGTATGCTGGCAAGGAAGAGGGTGTCACTAATCACTGTGGTCATACCCATTGCTGAGTCCATTCATTTGTTAAGCTAATAACAAAGTTTATCACCCTTCCACTTCAGACACCTGACTCTGTATACCTGTACTTTGGTCATGTCATCATTTCTGTGTTGGGGCAAAAGACAATCACAGTTCTTTGAAGTTAAGGAATTCATCATTTTTTGCTTTGAACATGAACTGAAAAGCGCAGGATGAATATCATGTCACCACCACCATCAACCATAAGGAAGAGAGAGAAGACCAACCATCTGTTTATCTGGAAGAAATAAAAGATTGGGAGAAACCCTGTTTATCTCCTGCCTTGTCCTTCAAAAATATGGTCCTCTGCTACCTACTTCTTTATAACTCTAATGTAATTTTACGGCAATACTTGCCATGAAAATAAATGGTCTTTTAACTGAATTAAAACAACATCTACCCACTGGAATTTTCACAAAATAATACATGAGTGACAGCATCAGATGCATCTTGCATGTTACTGACAAAATAAATCAGAAGAACAAGAAGGCAATTAAGGTTTTTTTTTAAATGTGGAGAAAGCTTTTGATAAATTAGAATGGGCTGTCTTGGTTATGATTCAGAAGAAGTCGAATTATGGTTCTAATTTTTTAAAGGGTTTTTAATCGCAAGAAACATAGTTGTTCATTTTATCCTAGCATATTCTTAACAGGCTTAGAGCTTTTGGCAGAGAAGATATATAAAAAAACAAAAATTCAGGAATTAAATTAGCAACTCAAGCATATAAACGGAAATTATATGTTGATGATACTGTATTTATAGTTAGTCAAAAGCTGAAATACTCTTTAGAATTGTTAATAATATAAACAGTTTCAGGATATTAGATTAATATGGATAAAATTCAATTGTTGACATGAAACTTAGCTGAAGAAGTAACATTTATACCAAACTCTAGGTTTTAATATTACTGTTAAAAAGTTATATACCTAGGGAGTTATTTGACAAGAATGAATAAAGATTATTTAAATATATTTTTTCATAGATTGAGAAAAATATGATGAGGTACTTTTTTAAATGCTGAAAGTTAAAAATGTCTTGATAAGGAAGAATTGCAGCCATTAAAATGAACATTCTATCAAGGCTTACTTCTCTGTTCCAAATAATTGTAATAAAAATTTAAAAAGTATGAAATGCCTGGTAAAGACAAGTAATATATTTTACATTGCCTAATAAAAAAGCCCATGACTAAAATGTTACAGCATTTAAAGGAGCCAGGAATCAATGAACCTCAAATTTTAAACTATATTATCAAGCTAACTATTTTATAGATTACTGATTAAATCCTATCACCTTATAGTAGGTTCTCTCCACTGAAGGAACACAACTTATACATGGAATGCATAAATATGTATTTGATGCAAACTCAAATAGTGAGTTATAGGATTATCCAACAATTAGCATTACCCAGACAGTAATTCTTAGTGACCACAATTGGGATGAGGAACTCTGTCACTAAGCGCTGTGGTCTCTAAGCAGAAAATCAGGTGATCTCACTTCCATGTTGGTTGGAAAGCAAATCATTATCAACTGAAACTTCCCCTGACCACAACTTATGATTTTACTTTTAGGTTGTTCACTAACTCCATTTGTCACAAGCCAGTTGTGAAGCATATAAATGGTGAACATGTAACTGCGGGATGCCGCAATGGTCATGAATGTGCATCAATTGTAAAGCACACAAATCGGGATCATGTGACTATAGATGATGCAATGGTTATTAATGCAAGGATAGGATTGCAAAGCTATTTTTTTACACTATCCTAACTTCAGTCAATAACCAAATGAGGCAATCAGTAAGAGAAGTCCACCTTGATGACATGGATTTTAGCAATGATGTGTAGTTTTTAAAATGATATTCAAATGATATTTAAAACCTACATTTAAAACAGAACTAAAGTGTTTAATTTCCCCCTGTTCCTATTCTTCTTCTGTCACTGACAGGGCTGGGATATCATTACCAGATAGCTGAACAGGCAAAGGAGGAAATGAACAATTGGAATGGAGGACAAATGGGGAGGAAAAAGAGGACTTACTAACTGTTTAAGTTCTTGGCATTTGCAACAAAAATTATAGGGAAAACTTCAAAAATATCTATTTAGGCCTACATGTATATGAAATTACTTCTTCAGGAGATCTTCCAAAAATAGCATCTGAGTGACTAGGAGGGTTTTCTTTTTCTGCCAACAAACAGCTGATTTCACTGTCAAAGCAGAGTTTACTCCCTAGATCGGACTGGGAGCATCTAGGAACGACTGCAGATGACTTTCAGATGACTGTATTATTCACCTGTGAAGAGGAACCTGGATGGTTGCAATTTATGGTAAGACAGTTGGGTCTTTTCCTATCAGCTGTTTAGATTTTTGAAGTGTCTTTGTTTTAACATCACTTTTGGAATTTGTTTTTGTTTTTGACTTACATTTCAAATGTTAAACATCTGGTTGAATGCTGAATTATCCTTTACCCCTTGCTGGATTACAATGTAATGTAAAAATCATTATATAATGATGATTTTAAAAAAAAATCTTACTGGTTTTTTTTTTAAATTAATGAAATACTTAAATTTTCACCACATGGAAGTTGATGGCATGAAGGTTTCTTTTTTTGTAGTGAGAGTGCTTTGATTTACGTTGGACTGTTACAGTAAGAAATTTGTATTTCACTTTGTTTTTACAAGAACTTGCTGTTTTATTTCTGAATATGTTTTATTTCTGAATATTTCTCTCTCTCTTTTTTCCCTTAAAGAGACAAGAGCTTTCCCCTTTGTCTCTTCTATTCATTTTCTACTGTGGGAAAAATTATCTTAATCTCTCCTGCGGTCAAGTTGTTGTGGAACAGGCTGTCCTTGAGAGGAATTCCCTACATTTTTTGGACTAGATTAAAAATGAAAATGAAGACATTAAAAGCTTTCTTGGAAGCCCTTGGAAAAAAAATGCTTTTTAACCTATTAGTTTTCTTCGAAAATTTGGTTAAAGGGCTTATTGAAGCAATAACAATTATATATCAACCTAAAGAGGCCATTTTCCCCGGCAATAGCAGAATCAGATTTCCAATCAGATGGATTGGAAATTGATTTGTTGATGACAGAGTTGGAGGAGAAGGAATTTCGCAGGAAAATTACTTGGTGGAGAAAGCTGAAAGACCTGTGAGTCCAAAAAATTTAGAGACGATACAATGGAGTGATGAATTGGACTTGCTTAAGAAAATTTATTGACTGTTTGAACAATAAATAGCAATAACAATAGCACTTAGAGCTATATACTGCTTCATAGTCCTTTACAGCCCTCTCTAAGCACTTTACAAAGTCAGCCTATTGCCCCCGACAATCTGGGTCCTCATTTTACTGACCTCGGAGGGATGGAAAGCTGAGTTAACCTTGAGCCGGTCAGGATCGAGGGAATCAAACTCCTGGCAATGTGAGCATACTTAGCCTGCAAAACCTCTGTCTAACCACTGCACCACCAAGGTTAGAAGGATAGAAGATAACAAAAGCCATGGAGATATTTACAACAGAAATGTGTGACTTTGTGAAATAAAGACTTAGTTATAATTTTAAGGAAAAGTTTTATTATTAAGAATCATTCAAGGATATTTGATCCTGGGTTGACCAGAGGCAAGGACTGCAATCGTTAAGGCTGAAATTGAAGCCGTTGCAGACTTTCTGCAAGTAAAACACAATAATGGATTGTTCACAGAGGGACTTTGAAGTTAGTTTCTGTTGTTGGACTATACCTGTTAATTGTGCTTTTTTATAGTAGATTGATGATAGTTCAAATTGTGGGTAAATAGAGTTGTGGAAGCTTATATATTGTAGACCAGTTTTGCAACAGGGCAAAACTACTAATGCTGTAATATATTTATCAATCAATCAGAATAGAGCTGGAAGGGACCTTGGAGGTGTTCTAGTCCAACCCCCTGCTCAAGGGGGGTTGAGACCCTGGCCTATACCATTTCAGATAGGTTGCTGTCCAGTCTTTTCTTAAACATCTCCAGTGATGAAGCCCGTACAATGTCTGAAGGCAAGCTGTTCCATGGGTTAATTGTCCTCACTTTTAGGAAGTTTCTCCTTTATTCCAAGCAGCTTCTCTCCTTGATTAGTTTCCATCCATTGTTTCTTGTCTTGCCTTCTGGTGCTTTGGGAAGTAAATTGACCCCCTCTTCTTTGTGGTGACCCCTCAAATACTGGAATACTGTTATCATGCTAGCCCCAGTCCAGAGATGGGTTTCAGCAGGTTCTGGACCAGTTCTGGAGAACCGGTAGTGGAAATTTTGAGTAGTTCGGAGAACCAGTAGTAAAAATTCTGACTGGCCACATCTATTCTTTGCCTCCCAAGTCCCAGCTGATTGGGAGGAAATGGGGATTTTGCAGTATCCTTTCCCTGGAGTGGGGAGGGAATGGAGATTTTACAGTATCCTTCCCCTGCCACACCCACCAAGCCATGCCACGCCCACCAAGCCATGCCACGCCCACCAAGCCACACTTACAGAACTGGTAGTAAAAAATTTGGAAACCCACCACTGCCCTAGTTCTTCTTTTCTCTAGACTGGCCATACTCAATTTCTGCAACCGTTCCTCGTATGTTTTTGTCTCCAGGCCTTTAATCATCTTAGTTGCTCTTCTTTGCACTTTTTCAAAGTCTCAACAAGTTTTTTCTAATGTGGTGACCAAAACTGGATGCAGTATTCCAAGTGTGGCCTTATTAAGGCTTTATAAAATGGTACTAATATTTCATGTGATTTTTGATTCTATTCTCTGTTTATACAACCAAGGATTGTATTAGCTTTTTTGGCTTCTGCTGCACACTGCTGGCCCATGTTAAGGATGAATTCATGTTTGAGTTCAGTACTCAACTGGGGGGTGGGCGGACAATATACTGTACATGTACTTTTTAATGCATTTATTTTTTGTTTTTTGCCCTGTTTAGTTTTGTTCTTTCTTGGTTGCTCTTTAGTGAGTTTGCATTTTAACTCTTGAATAAAAAATAAAACATTTTGAGGGGAAAAGTCTTCTTCGGGGACTGATTTTTCAACAGCAATATTTTTGCAACAAATCTTTATTTTCCAGAACAATCCCCATTCTGTCCCCACTCCTGGGGGAAGGATATTACAAAATGTCCATTCCTACCCCACTTTGGGGCCAACCAGAGCTGGTATTTGCCAGTTCTCTGAACTACTCAAAATTTCCGCTACTGGTTCTCCAGAACTGATCAGAACCTGCTGAAACCCATCTACCCCACATATAAACCAAAGCTCTTTGGAGTCCTCAATCATTTTTAAGAATGTAAAGGCAGCCTGGGACCAAAACATTTGAGAATGACTGATCAAAGCCATCAAGTCTGTTGATGAATGAAGGAAAGAAAGAATCAAACTATTTACAAGGTCACAGTGTACAAAAAGTTTGAATGATTACTGTTATAAAAATAGTTCATTTAAAAAAAAACCAAGATACTTAAAAAGCTGGACAATAATTGATTTTAAGGCCTGGAGGATGGAGGACATGATAGACAATGATAGACAGAAGGTCAGAGGGAGTTGTATACATTCATATATATTTTTCCCCTGGACAGGTGGTTCTGGTTGATTTTAAGTATTGAATCACAGATTGCTAACTAGATTTGTTGGCTATATCTAAAGAAATCTGTATGAAACTTCCTCTATTTAAATGTGTAATTGGGCTTAAATCCCATTCAGTTAACGTTTTAACTTTCTCTGCTTGAAACCCATGCTTTCAAGAGGTAGTAAAAGAACCGCTATGGCTTATGAAAGTTTTGGCCTAGAACTGAGTCTCTAGCAGGAAGGTGGAGTCTAAATTTTAAAAAAAACCAGAACATAATATATGCTTCCTTCTTTTGGTTGCATTTCAAGGCAGAAAAATGACAAATCTTGAATATAATAAATAGAACTCTGATGCTGCTAGTCTTCATTTTCAGTTTTCGGTTTGCCATAATACTAGTAGCTTTTGGTGCCCATTTTCTAATATAAATTACAGCACATCAAAGAGGTGCCTAGAATACACACAAAAAAGCAACTTTTATGATCCAAACTATGGAGATGTCAGCGGATAGGTTGGCAAGGAAGCCCGCAGTGTCAGCCTTTTTATTCTGTTAAATTCTGTTGTTATAGTAATCTCTCTGTTCATGTTCCAACTTTATTTTAGAAGCCCCCACTTTTAATTTGTTCTGTATGACTTGCAGAGCTTAACTTTTCTAGGGATTAAGGACTGAATTAAGTTCGTGTTAAAGCAATTAACACGAGCCATTTAAATGTTCTGAAAACCAGAGATTTCACCATGCTAGCCTTCCAAAGAAGCCCCATCTTCAACAATAATGTTCAAAGCACATGTTTGCCAGAGAACAAAACCCCATGTGTGGATATAATTTTAGGTTCATTGGCAACCCTGTGGATCAGAATTTTGCTTTCCCATCAATGCATATTCAGCTGTATGCAGAAAGGCATTTATTTTTTAAACAAAAGGTCCTGGTGAAGAACCAGAAATTTAAGAGACATTAAGTGCAAAGATTTTCACAAGAATCAAAAGCAATTGTAAGATAGCAGCAGTGACATCTCCAGAAGGGCCAAATGACAAAAGCAGTATCACAGTGCAAGCCCTGTCCTTTTGTATCTATGTCATATCATCTCACATTTGCATGAAAGTTATGGAGTCTGTGGTGTGCCACTGGCTTCCCCACCCCCCTTCATTCTGACTGAAAGCAACTTACAGATGGTTATGGATGGGGTACATTTGACGTGGTAATGGTGCTTTAGAAGATTTTCAAGCAGTCCTTGACTGAAACCTGAACATGAGCTGGCTGTGTGATACAGCTGCATAAAAGGCAACTACAGTTTAGACTGGATCAACAGAAGTATCATTTCTCAATCATGGGAAAAATATTTGATTGTATTTTGCTTCAGTCAGACCTCACCTCATATTCCAGGATTCACATGTTAAGAAGGATTCAAAGAAACTGAAACATGTTCAGAAAAGGGTAAAAGGATGATCAGGGGACTCAAAACTAAGGTTTATGAGGGGAGATTAAAGGCGTTAGATATGTTTTACCTTGAGGAAAGATGACTGATGGGAGATGTGACAGCTCTCTTCCAATATTTGAAAGAGTTAGACATACAGCAGAGGAAAGGTGAGATCTGTTATTTCTCATTCCAGAGTGTAGAACATTTATTAGAAAACCAGCACCAGTGAAAAATCTCATTTTATCTGTAACTGAAAGGATTGTTTTAGTTGTGGACTATCCCATAATGTTGCTAAATATTCTAATGTGGCCAGAATGCACTCCTGGTGATTACTCAGGTCGACTATACAACAGAGTGAGTCACAATCAAAATGATGGAAATGTTTTCAGTCTCAAACTAGGTCACAACCATGATTTACCACTCCTCCCTGAGGAAAAAGAAAGATGCTGCTTCAATCAGGTGCTGACATAGTCTTAGTATTTTACAGATTTAGTCAAACCAAATTTAATTCCTTTCACAAGAAGCTTAAGTATGTCCAGTACTATAATTAACTAAAGATTTGTGTTCTTGCTCTTCCAGTACTGGATGATTCTCCATTCATTCCTTTGTTTATTTCAAAGAGTTCCATCTTTCCTGCGCAGTTCACAGGTCTTAAACCAAGACAAACTGTGGCAAAAAAAATGGCACCTTTAAAGAGCTTTAAATAGCATCTTTAAATGATATTTATCAGCAGCATTAAAATACCCATCAGAGTGTGACCAACATTCATCTAGCAAATTCTTTATAACTGAGGGCTTTTCTCAATAAAGAATGAAGGATGAGGGTAGTTAAGTCCTAATGGCAGCTCTCTAGAGGGATATGGGAAAAAATGGTTTGAACCCTCAGGTTTTTAAAAGTCCTTTATATGAAAGTGCCATTTCTGCATTCCAATGTTTCCAGTAATGGGTGCAAAATGGTATAGCATTTTTAACAATCTTGGCCATTGGATTGGAGGAAAAAATAATGGATAAGATCCAGTTCAAATCCTCAGGATAAACCAAGAAAATTTGGCACTAATCTCCTCATACTCATCTTACTCTAAAGTAAAAAAGACCAATTTCATGGAATGTAAGAGTGTCAATCGGATCAAAGACGTATTAAACCAGCATTCTGCAGCCAACGCAAGAACATAACCAGGACACCAGTACAATAGCACCCTCCTGTGCATGTTGCCCAGCAAGTGTTATGGAGAGACATCCTGGATACATGTACAGCAACCATCGTGACTCATTGCCATGACTTTATCTAATTGCCCTCAAAAACTAGCCAGGGCTATTGCTACATCTCATGGTGATAAATTCCACAGTTTAAAATATGATGTGAGAAGTTTGGAATTTCTCATCATTATGAGGCCTCAGGGTGGGCAGAGGGGAGACTTCCCTTCTTATGCCAATGTTATATACCACTGACTGTGGTGTTTTCTCTTCATTTTTATAAGTCCGATATCTCCTGGAAGAAGGAGTAGAAAATATCACAGTGTCATTTTCTAAAACCTTCTTCCAGCTCTATCATAGCATTTTCAGTTGTAGTGGAGCAATTTTCACCACTATAGTAAAGCATAAAACCATTGTGACAGGGACAGTTGTTTCTGATTCCTGTGGCCATAATTTTGGCCACTGTCCAATTCTTTACTCTTGCTCTGCATTGGGCAATCAGGAAAATCTATCTCTGCACACTTTACAAGGACTGTTGGGCACCTTACTGGATTATTGCTTCAGTGTTTAATTAGGAGATTAAACTTTTCATACTTGATTTTAGATTATCTGAAAGTATCTGGTTGACCAATACTTGGTGTAAGACACTCGGTGGTGGATAAGAAAGACCATTAGTTACATAAAAGGGCTCTCTTTGAGTTATGTGAGTGCATGTGCTAATTATGTAAGGGGGGGAAAGCAAAATTAGAAAAAGAAGCAATGTAATTCTCTGTTTAAGCTGATATTATGCCAGTATTTCTCTCATTTTTATTCATGACTTCATTTGTATTTCCTAAGAGTCTGCTATACTGATATTCTCTTTCATTTAATATTGATTTGTTTGGATGAATTAATTGCCTATTAACATCTTACTTTTTAAGCAATTGTTCAATCTATTTCACAAGTTAATAACCCAAATTTGATACTCTGAAGAATGCATCATTCAAGCCAGTTTATGCACAGTTTGGGTGTTACAGTACAGTTCAGTGTTACAGATGAGTGCATACTGGCAGAATACCTTTCCAGATTAGATGAAGCTTGCTTTGGTTTATTTAACTGGGGAAGGGGGGACCTAAAATTATTTTCAGGCCACCAGACCCTGGAATGGAGGCTAATTTAATCAGCTGGCTATTATAGCCATTTTGTGGTCTCCTTTCTTTTTTTTAACCTTTCTCCCTAGCAAAAGAAAATTCTGATCCTGGGCCAGAACTTTGCCTTACATTTGACTATCCTCAAAGTATGTAATGATGACAAACTATTTCCAATTTCCAGGTTATAATGTCAGTGAGAGTTGTTCTCATTAGTAAAGTATCTTCTGAACACCAAGCAAAGCATTCATGTGTGACTAAAGCTTTGCTTCCCCTTCCATTATATGTGAACCAGGCTCCACAAGACATTTTTTTTCTACTTTGAGACTTTATATTTAGGACATAATCACTCTCTAGGATGTAATCATAGAACTCTGCTGAGTTTCATTGCCAGCTCTTTGTGCTGCAGGGTCTCTGGTCTCTTTAGTGAAAAAGATTTTTCTAAAGTCTAAACCAATGTTTTTCAGTTTCAGAAACTTTAAGATGCGTGGACTTCAACTCCCAGAATTCCCCAGCCCAACAAAGGAACTCTAGGTTGCTAGCTGAAGTTCATTAAACCTGAAAATATATAGGACTTAAACATATATAGGCAGCTGATTTTAAAATATATTTGCATGACAACTACCAATAAAGTTTTTTTTTTAATTATGTAGAATGAAATTGTAATAAAGCCATTTATTGGTTCAAGCCACTATGATAGTGGGCATATGTAATTCTACATACTGTGTTTCCCTGAAAATAAGACCCTGTCTTACATTTTTTCAACCCTGAAATAAGCGCTTGGCCTTATTGCCATGCACTCAAAATCCCGACTGGGCTTATTATCAGGGATGTCTTATTTTGGGGGAAACAGGGTAGCAACATAATTAAACTAGAATTTGCCCAATATTAATAAAGGTAAAGGTTCCCCTCGCACATATGTGCTAGTCATTCCCAACTCTAGGGGGCAGTGCTCATCTCATCTCTGCTCATCTCTGTTTCAAAGCTGAAGAGTCAGCACTGTCCGAAGACATCTCCATGGTCATGTGGCCGGTATGACTAAATGCCGAAAGTGCACGGAACGCTGTTACCTTCCCACCAAAGGTAGTTCCTATTTTTCTACTTGCATTTTTACATGCTTTCGAACTGCTAGGTTGGCAGAAACTGGGACAAGTAACGGGAGCTCACTCTGTTATGCAGTGCTAGGGATTCGAACTGCCAAACTGCCAACCTTTCTGATTGACAAGCTCAGAGTCTTAGCCACTGAGCCACCACATCCCTTAATTAAAACCATGGTCAATTGCCCTGATCCAAAGTCCACTCCAACATGTGCACATGAGTGACATTTTCTCATTCTCTTCATCTAGTTTTAAAAATTGTATGGATGGATAGAGGGACATTTTGGGGAATGTAAAGGAGTAACTAGAAAGAGGAATTTAAAAATTGGTGGAAAAATTTACTAGCCTTTTCAGATTGGGTTCAGCAAAAAACAAAAAACAAAAAAAACCCCACCCGGAGTCTAACTCTTTAGCTTGAGTTGCCCAAAAATTCTCAGATGTGGCTTGGCTGGATTAGAGGATTTATTGCAGGTGACAATGAAGCCACCCTATAGAATTAATTGCCAACAACTACTGCAACAATGTAAAAGGTGTTTACACTTTCAAGATGTCTCCCTCCCAGAGAAGATAGATAGACCTCTGTGTAAATCAGGTGTGGCTACTACCTTTGGCTCAAAGATCTCATATTCCTAACTCTTAGCAGGGGACCTTGTACATCCTTGATGGATGGCAGTGGTATGATTTCTTCCTGATTTTCTGGCAACACACCAAGAAAGAAAAACTAGTCTACTGAGAAAAACTGGTACTTTAAGTCAAAATCCCATCTCCACACCCTTAAGTGATGTTGTGAGGTCACTGTCTCACCTTCCTCTGCCTCCTATTCCCTTTCTATAAAGTACAGCCTCCAGCTTAAAAAGTTGCCCATCCATGATATATTACTGTGGTAGTTTAATTAGATCATTGTTTCAAAGTACACAAGACTGTTAGATGGAAAATATGGAAAACTTATTAAGGCTGAGATGGAATATATTAGAAATGTTAACATCACAGGGAAATGTACTTTGTGAAGCAGAAATTTATTAAGATACAGAGGCTTTGGAGGAAGATGATTAAAACAATAAAAGAAATGTTTCAAAAGCTTTTGTTAATTGCCAAGCAGATTGGCCAAGCAGATTTGTTAATTGCCAAGCAGCCTGAGATGGAGAGCAAGATGGACCGTATCTCTTTTGTGATTCTGATTGGACTTCATACAGAATTTTATTTCAGCCCTAGCCATGGGACAAGTTGCTGAGCACAATGCCCTATGGCAGGGGTGGGCAAATGTGGCTCTTTTACAACCTGTGGACCTCAACTCCCAGAATTCCTGAGCCAGCTTGGCTGTCTC
>JANHZT010004076.1:259507-271358 GCA_032468215.1 Stegonotus admiraltiensis
CCAGCTGAGCTGCATGAACATCAGAGGCTTTTTTTTTTTTACTTTTCAAAGCATTTTTTCTACAACCTCTTCCGAAAAAAATGCTTTTAAAAGTTAAAAAAAAAGCCTCTGATGATCGCACAGCTCAGCTGGGATCGTCAGAGGCTTTTCAAAGCATTTTTTGCAACCTCTTTGGTCGAAGAGGTTGTAGAAAAAATGCTTTGAAAAGTAAAAAAAAAAAAGTTGGCCACGCCCACCCAGTCACATTACCTCCTCCAAGCCACGCCCACAGAACCGGTAGTAACAAATTTTACATTTCACCCCTGTACTGAAGGAACCCTTAAAAAGTTCTGCATTAAAAAAAATGTCCTATGCTGTGATTTGCATCTAATATATTCTCATATTCTGCATGTATTGATTAAATATGAAGTATTTACTTATTAAGGAGAACAGATGCACACTCTTCATTGGTACAACTATTCCTAAAGAGGCTTATGCTTCAACTATGTATTTAAATAGATTCCACCATTCTCATTCATTCTTGGTTTGCTAAATGTCTCTATCACTTTTTCTGCCTTCATGCCATCTAAAATAATGTTTGCCCCCAGGAGTGCATTCATTCAAAATATTACACTATTTTCTCCATGGTTCATCCTTTCTTTTTCTATTATTAACATTTACTGATGTGTGACATGACCTAAACTATGAATTCTTTTTTCATGCACACCTACAATAGTCTAGAAGACATCAATTCATACTTCAGCCCTTTTGTTCACAATTAAATCTACAACTTCACTCCAGGTTTTCATCAACATCATTCTATAAGATCAGGTCGCTTAGTTCAGTTCTATTACATTCTTCTCTTTCCTTTCCTTTCTGACAAATAATGTATCTGTTTTTCCTTCAATTTATTTGTAAATTCATGCTCTTTATCATTTTTTATCATTCCAAGTCTCAATGTTCCATATGCTATGAATTTGACTAGATGAACTCACTGGGATTAAGCTCTGCCACAAATCATGGCTTTGTTCAATCAACATTTTCATTTAAAATTTTCAATAAATAAATGAAGGGATAGACTAAATTATCAGCCTTCATTGTACATGTGTTACATGCAGTATTTCCAGATAAAGCTACAAACAGAACCAATTAAGTGTTGATGCATAAATACCAGAATACTGTACATCTAAAGTCAATGTTAACCAAGTAGACTCATATCACTGTATGAAAAATAGGATCTGTAATCTGATGACTATTTTACAAATCAACATACTGTTGCCTGCATCTCACTTACTTGGAGATACAGATAGTCCTCAACGTATAACCACTTGTTTAGTGACCAAAGTTACAATGGGATTGAAAAAAAATAATTTTTCACACTTAAATTGTTGCAATATCCCATGGTCATGTGATCAAAATTCAGACACTTGGCAGTTGGTATGTATTTAGGACAGCTGCAGCATCCCAGGGTTATGTGATCACTTTTGCGATCTTCTAATAAGCTAAGTCAATGGGGAAGCCGGATTCACTTAACAACCATGTTATTAGCTTAACAGCTGCAGAGATTCACTTAACAACTGTGGCAGGAAAGGTCATTAAACGGGGGCAAAATTTACTTCATGACTGTCTAGTTTAGCAACAGAAATGTTGGGCTCAATTGTAGCCGTAAGTTGTCATCAGTCATGAAAATGCATGTACTGACACACGCAGAATGCCAAGAGGAGCTTCATCTGAAATATACTTTAAGGTCAAGATTATGGATAGCAGTCCTCCCAAAATTGGTGTTTTCTAGATCTACTGGAGATAGTTTACAGTCAGCATGGCCCATATATCCCAAGTGCACCAGGCCGAAAATGGCTGCTGTACTTGCATTCAGGTTAAATAGCTGAAAGAATTGAATTGCACTAGATTGTCTTAACATTTAATTAGATGCTTTAACTTTTTAATTTTTTTTTTACTTACCTGCACTATTTCAAGCATTTCAGCACGGCTAATGTAACCGTTGCCATCAAGATCATACATGCTAAATGCCCATTTCAGCTTCTGTTCAAGCTTTCCTCGAGATGTAACACTTAGCGCAATTATAAATTCCCGAAAGTCTATCGTCCCATCACTATTGGTGTCAAAAGTGCGGAACACGTGTTCTGCAAATTTTGAGGCATCCCCATATGGGAAGAAATTAGCATATATCTTTTTGAATTCATCAACAGTCAAATGGCCAGTCGGGCAATCTTTTAGGAAGCCTTTGTACCACTCTTGAAGCTCATGGTCTGTGAATTCAGTGTTCTCTCGGAGATCCTGCAGTACCTCAGGTCTCAATTTACTGTTCTGTTTTCCCATTTCTCTTCCTGGTTATTATCTAAGAGCTGAAAACAAGACAAAAAAAAATTAGTTGATTCTTCTCACAGCTGAAATTCAAAATGTAGCTCTATTAAGCATGTACACAGCCGAAGGGATGAAATAGGTTCCTTATAATATTCTGCATTTTCAAGCCTGATGCTTATTTGAAATAAATTGGATGGATAAATGATTACTTCAGAAGGAATAGTGTACATTTCTTTCCCCCGCTTTCCTTTAAATGCATTATTGTACAGAAGGTTATTACAGCATATGAGGGGAAAAAAGAAGGTAATACAGAAGACCATGCAACTACGTTTTTGTTTTATTAGTATACAATGTGTAGTTTGTTTTCATAATTGGCCTTCCACCAAATAATAGCACCCTTCCACTGCAAAGAGATTCTTGATCTAGTAAAGTTTTCAGCAATGAAGAGAAGAGGCAATTTTTACAAATGCAGTGCAGCCTCTTTGGCATTGCCCAATCATTAACAGAAATTTCCCTTCGTAAAGCAACAAAGCAATATCAGAAAACCTTCTGCAAACACAAATTGCAAATTCCATTCCAACCTTTTAGTGAAACAGCTAGAAAGGCCATTCTGTTGCCTCTCCATTGCCAAACCCTCTGCACACATTATCCTCATGATTACAACCCTTTTGAACAGTAATTCTTCATTTCTCTTCCTAAATGCAGCCTTCGTCCATGCCAAAAAAAGAGAAAGAAATGAAAAAGAGAGGCTAAATGGAATTTGTACATGCTTGCTTTAATTAATTCTCATATTTCTCTCTACATAATACATTTAGAAAGGTTTACTGCAGCTCTGTGGCCAAATATTTTCCTCATTTACCACTGTTTTATATAAGCATAATATTCTAGAAGCTTTATTTCATTAGAATATTTTTCTTGGACACAGGGCCTGAGACAGTATACTGTGTTCCCCGGCTATTTCCTGGACCAAAATGCATACAGTGGCTATCTTCTCCATTTTACTCAACAACTTCTTCCATAGTGTTCCAGTTGATTATATTATCAATTTCAGATAATATAATTATCAAATATCAGATATTTTCTGTTGTTCTCTATTCTACTTTACGTAATATATCCACTCTTTTTGCCAAATACTTTAGAAATGCTTGGGAAGTTGTTTCAAGAATTCCAAAACATGTAAGCGAGCTGCAAGAAAAACAGGAAATAAAAGGAATAAAAGGAAACCTAAAAAAGCTACCAAAAGCTTTTTCTACCCCCATTTTTAATAGGGCAACTCCCTGTGCTCACTATTTCAAGCAGTTTTTCTTGGAAGATGTTTTTCATGAGCCTAAAAAGAGATTTGGATAACTAAATATAGATTTCAAAACATCACAATATTCCTGCTATTAGGAAAATATAATAAAACAGCTTGAATAGGGAGCAGATGAACCTAGTTGGTTCAGTTTGGTGCATGGTTACCTTTATATACTTTTTAATATAGGTGGTCTTGACCTACCCATCACAGTTGTAACTTGTGATTGTTGTAAATTTGGCTACCCATGTGACCAATCTGATTGCAACCATTTTTGTGAGGCTGTTAAGCAAACCAACGGCTCACCATGGCTCGGTTTGCTAAAATCCAGAACTGGATTTTGGCAAAACTGTCATAAACAACAGCCATATCACTGTGGGATAGTGCAAACAGCTCTACATGTGGCCTGGTTGACAAGTGTCCAAAGTGTGCTCGTGTGACTGTGTGGAGTCCGGGACACCATTGGAATTTTGAACCCAAGTGATACGTAACTGCAGGGAGATCCTTCATAACTTCGAGTGGTCTCTAAGCATCTGTTCATAAATTGCGGACTACCTGTAGTTTGGTTGTTGCCATGTGGCAATTCCCCCAAAATCTGACCAAGCCATCTGCTATAGGTTCTGTTGCTGGAGCAAGACGTTCTGACATGATGTGTTTGAGGATGAGAGGACAACAGGCTGATTAGAAAACAGTTGCCTTCCCAGAGTTCCTCTTGGCACATTTCTGAAATAAGGCCAGTAGCTTCCTTCTGCTGCTGCTGGGGGAATAAGGAGCAGAGAAGGGGAAGGAAGATTCTTTTCTGCTGCTTGTCTCTCTGCCCCATCCTGGCCAAGCACAGATTCTCTGCCTCTTGGCCAGCGGTGTTGTCCAGGGAAGATGAAAAGACCAGGAAAGGTGGAATATCTTCACTTGACCAGCATGGTGGGCGAGAGGCAGGTAGGTAGGAGAAGAACGAGGCAGGGATGACAAGCAAGTTAAGCAGTGGTAAAATCATCAGGATGAAAAGAAGAGTAGGCTGTGCAGGACAACCTTGTGGAAGATATTTCCTAAAATCAAGATTCCCAATCCTGCAAACATTTTTTTGACTTGCTAGAGAAGTTCTGGTCTGACAGCCAAAAAAGAAAAGGCCACTGAAAGCTCATGGCAATTAGGTCTAGGACAACTCCCCACAGCCAACTTGCCATGGGACAATTTGCAGCTGCCAACTCATCACAGAACAATTTATTACGGGACAAAAGTTATGTAATATCGAAGAAATGGTGGAATGGAATCATTAAAGAAAGAATGCAAAAGGAGGGACAAAATGAAATGAGAATGACAAAAAATAATTTTAAAAATAATTTTAAATAATTAAATAAAACTGTTGAATTGTCTCACAGCAAGTTGGTCACAGCAAGTTGGCTGTGGAGAGTTGTCCCATGGCGAGCTGGCCCTGGAGAGTTGGCCTTGACGAATTGGCAATGGTAACTTGGCTGCAGAAAGTTGGCCATTGCGAGTTATCCCATTCTGTGTATAGGCTCTGCAGGTCCCCAACTTCCTTCAGATCCCTTCTCTGTGTGACATAGAACCTATTCCTTATTCTAATGGAAAATATCATTTTCCAGTTGGATCACTTTGATTCAGTTTGGCCATGTGTAATGGTATATGGAAATGGCCTTGGAAGAGGAGAAGAGCCCCAGACAAGTCAATGTTCAGATGAGAGGCAATTAAGTCTGCGGCAGCAGTGTGGGTGTGGCAAAGTCTCAGAAGGGACCCTCCCTAGTTTCTTGGATTGTAAAAGCAAGGGGGGAAGAGATGTACTTTCAGACTTGCAAGATTCTGGTAATGTAATCTTACAACAAACACAGAGCTAGTACTCCTGGGTGTACTTCTTATCTGGACTATCTGACAATGCTGACAACATGTCTCAGTGGTGGATTGGCACCAAGATGGAGGCTCTGTTGTGAGGATACGTCCTCAACAAACAATAAGCAGGTCACATCAATATCACAGCAAGGTGGCAGATGCCCTCACACATAAATATTATGCTCATATCAACCCAGATATTCTGTAGAGATAGTGATGGTGACAAAAATCATGCCATTAGACATGTGCATACATGCTATTCCATTTGGGATGTCAACCAAAGGATTACTAAATGACTCCTCTTGCAACAAGTTTTGCAAATGCATAGTATGGGTCTGCAAGCCACAATTATGACACAACTGAATCTTCCCAGTGATTCAGTGCTGCAAAGGGAGGGGCAGCCTTTGCAGAAGGATAACCAGCCATGGCATGCCACTGTTCTGGCACCCAAACCCAGTGATCAGAAGTAGCAGAATTACACCATTCCTTAAATACAAATCAGTCTTCATTTTTCTAAGTCTTGCTGAGAAGAGATTACATATTGCCAATATGTGCTATCCAGTCTGACACTGAAATCAGTGGAGAAGGAAGCCTTGGGGTGGCAGTGGGAAATTTGCTAGTCCTTCTACAATGTCAGACAACCCATCAACTAGAGGTAGCAATGCATTCTATCCTGTTTGTAAGGGTTTCGTTATTTTTCAGTATCATGCCAAATCTGGTATCCTAGAAAAAGTAAAAGGAGTAAGAGCGTACTTCTTCAGCAGGTTTTCATTTATTTTTATTTTTTAAGTTGGAGCAGATACCTGCTGAGTAGGTTTAGCAAATTAAAACATTTTGCTGGACAGTTTGGTGGCCCCAGGGCTGTCTTTTTGTCATCTCTGCTATATCTGCTTTAAAAGAAATAAGATGGAATATTTTTTTAAAAAAAATATTGTAGTGAATTCTTGAAAGCATCCAGCTGAAATGTGGCAGAGTTAATGTCCCCTAGAGGTTCAATTCCCCTGCTGTTTTTGACCGCTCATATATTTAGCTGTGACTTCTGTTTTTATGCTTTCTCATTACAACTTATCAGTGAATCTTTTTTTTTTTCCAAACTGAGTCTCAGCTTGAATTAATTCAGGTTGACATTTCTGAATCTCAAATCTTTAATTCAAACTGAATTGGAGTGGATTCCATTCAATACTGTTCTAAAAAGTACCTGGAGAAAAAACCCCAAAAGTTTCTGATTCCAAATGCAGAGGACAATCTCAGATCCATCGGATCAAGCAGAGGGCAAGAAAGTAAATGTACATCTGTTATTTAATTGTGATAATTCCATTCCTTTCCTCCTTAATTTCATCCCTTTCAAGATTCTGAACAAGACTTTGTTTGTTTGTTGTTGTGTAATTATAGATGGATCCAACATGACGACGACGATGATGGTCCAAGAGTCAGACACAACCAATGATGGTCCAAGAGTCAGACACAACCATTCAGTTGTGTCTGACTCTTGGAGATTCTATGGGCCACATCTTCTGATCTTGCATTACTTGAGTTTTTCTATGCTCTGGCTGGTGTCTGCTTTGATGACCTGGTTTCTTTTTACCACTAACTCTTCCAAACATAATTGCTTTCTTCAGTGAATTCCCCTGGATGACATGGCCAAAATAAATGACATGCAGTAGATATGTATACATGAGATATATAACAGTATACATGAGATAAAGTCACAAATCAACAAGACAAAGTAATGAGCAGAGCACTGTAATGCAAGATCTGTCCTTCTGGACATGTATACACAAAGCCAAAGGGGTGGGAACTTGAACTATGATGCTTTGTCCATCACCTTCCCCATTTTCACTGCTTCCTACCAACGCCAATGGTTGGATCTTGTGCCCATACTTCTGGGTTCTACTGCCAAACTGCAATCTGAAAGAGTAAAAGCCACTTCAGATGCTGCACTGTGAATTTCTTTTGGAAAGAAAAATCCCAAGAGTGTTAATCCCAATTCCATCCAATATTATGAAATTCCCCAGTATTTATAGTTTAATCGTATCAGTATCTATAGACTATCCAGTGTAAACTAAGCTTACCTAATGATTACCAGCCAATGTAATATGCAGAGAAGCAAAGAGAGATGAAAGAAGCTTATAGCCCTCTAAACTGTAAGAAGGGGGAGAAGAGCTAATACAAGATAATGACATAACTGGAGAGGACTATCAGAAATTGCACCCTCTGTACACAATCTGTACTCTACTTAACGATTTTTCTCAGAGACTGAAAGAGAAAAGGCAACCAGCTGCTCATTAATAAAACACATCAGGTTTAAACAGAAACCTGTGTTTATCTCATTAGCTACTTCTGTGTTGGAGGGAAGCATAAATACTACAGTCTTCTTGCTTTATTTCTGATCATTGTTTGCTCTAGTAGAATTTTTCTTGCTTCCAAAATGTTGAAATGTTTAAACTAGGCTCCCAGCTGGTAGAGCTGTAAGCCATGTAAAGAGCACCGAGGAGCTTTCCAGCTAATTGCACATACTGACAGATAGGCAAATGCTTGCTCCCTATCTTTATTTTACAGTAATGCACCATATATGTTGTTTTTGCAGTGGGACAACGTACGGAAGAAACCAACCTATTCAATTCTCAAACCTTTTGAAAAGTAGCTAGATGAATGAGAAAAATAATAAGCTAAACCAATGGAACAATGCATGAATGGTTCTGAAACAGACCAATTTTTTAAGAGAGGGAAATGATGTGCATTTACTGTTCCTTGGAGAACTACATTGGTGAAGCGGTTACAGACTAAAAACCTGGAAACCCTAATTCTTCTGGCTTGAGCACTAATTGACTGTGGGCCAGACATTCTCTCTCAACCCTGGGAAGAAGGCAAGGGCAGAGCATTTCTGAAAAAAAACTTTGAACCTTCTACTGTATGTGTGTCCAGCTAGAAACCTCATGATCCCAGCAGATAGGATACAACTACACTTAGAACTTGGTTTAAAACTAATTCGGAAGCAGTGTTATATTTTCATTCATGTTAGTAAAAATCAGCCAGAGGGAAAAATGGGAGGGGGAAAATATTTACATATTTTAGTGAACTACAATGGAAGTCAAGATTGACAGTTACCCAAGGGAATAATGTGATTGTTTCTAATGCAAATGTCCTCTGTTTTGTTCTAATTTTGGTTCACCACAAAACACACATTGGTAGCTTCTCTTTTTTTATGCTGCTCTAAACCCATTTATATACCTTAAATCATCAGCCGTGGCTTTTACGTCTTATATATTTATTAAACTTCTCTGAGAACTGGGGAGGGGGAAGGAAGAAAATGATCAGGGTATAAACAGTTTAAATCCATTCATTCATCCACTGAAGTAGGTATCAGGTCTCAGTCACCTGCCATCATGGGCTGGTTTATACTGTCTGGCAGATATACACAGGTACAACAGGAAAAAGCTCTTGATTGGTCGAGAAGCTGTTCTGTACTTCCAGTGTAATTTTGGGGTTAATGGGAACTATATTTTTATGGGAGAAGCACAGAAAAGAAAGTGCTGTCCAGTTAAATCAAAGCAAAGCAGCTGAGAATTATTTTCTAATTTTCAAATTTGTTGTGCATGGCGATTTGCTCCTCAAGTTGGCTGAAGCTCAGTTAATTAACTTTATTTATCTAGTTATAGGATTTAGGAGCTTCCTCACTCCAGAAGTTCTAGATAAGATATTCTTATTGCATCTGCAGTTAAATTCCTCCTTGCCCAATGCAAAACCTTAACCTTAATTTAACCTTTTCTATTTTTTTCCAAGTATACTGGTTTTTCACATTCCTATGGTAATTACTATCATTCATTATTGTTACAGTTTTCTACAGTAGTTTTAATATGGCTAACACATGGTGTTCCTAGGCAGGTCCAAATCAGATTTACACTCTGAACTCTGAGTGTGCAGCATATGCCTGACTTACCGGTAGTTCTTTGAATCTCAGTATTTTAGTGGAAGGAAGCATAACTCCAAGGGGACAGACCCAGTTCTTGTGCTAACTATGGTGAAAAATGACATCATTTATACTGGGGAATATGTTTGTAAAATATCATTTTAATACAAGCACCAGATTAAATAGAGGCTATAGCTTAACTACAATTCTGTGAGCTGTGGTCCTGGGCTGGGATCTTTTGACTAGCCCAAAGTTATTGACCTCCTATGACAGAAGTTTGATTCTCAAGATATCTGGAGTTGTTTTGATGCTGTTTTTGTGCTCAGCTTATCATTCTGAGGGGGCCAAGAGACTGTTGTTATCGCTTCCTTTTACATACAGGATCTATCACGGTGCAGCCTTTCTAGAAAACAAAACTTTCTGATCTGGAAAAAATGGGGTGGGGTGGGGTGGTGGAGAGAATTCCCTCATGATTTTTCCCATGGGACTAAAGTGGAAACGGAAGCATGGGAAGACAGCATGTTTGCAAACTACAAAAGTGACTTATGTAGAATTGAAGACAGGAAGCTCATACATATCCTTCAGCCACCTTGATACCATCTTTGATATTCTGGAATGATTTTCATTTAAAATGAATTTCAAAACCAAATTATTTCATATAACTTGAAGAATGATTACAAACTGGAAAAGACAGTCTGGGCATTAATTATAAATTAGTTTCTGTAATGAGAGCTTTTTTTTTTTTTACAAAAACTGTAAAATTATGTTTTGCATTTTTAGACAAAGTCTAAGCAATCTAAGGCTCTTTTTAAATAGTAATTTAAAACTCTTCAAATACCAGTGGTAAATATTTCATTTCTCTCTTTCAAGGAAGTGGATTTCTTTTTGCATTAACACAGCATAAATCTTCTGTTGTGTAATTAATGTATTAGGCAAAATAAAACAAGTGACATCCATTAATTTATTAAGGCACATTTAATGTGATAGCCCATAGACATGGCTTCAGACAGTTTCTACAAAATTAAATGGCCAAATGTCTCATTAATCATGAGAAAGAGAAAAACCTTGCTGCTGGCATCCAAGGAACATTTTGGTCAATGGCTCTAAATGGCATTCATCAAATCAGTTCCCACAGGCTCATTCTCTGATTTTGCCATGGCAACTCCTGGAAGCCCTTGTTCACCTACCTGTAGCCCAAAGCATTATTTGCACAGAATATGTGCAGGTCAATATTGGTGTACTGCATTTACTTAGCAAAAATTATTTTCTACCTTTCAAAAGTCAACATATGTTATTACAATCATAGATCAGAAAAACAGAATTTGAAATATAAATTATGGAACAAAATTAAAATTAGTTGAGGGTGTCTGCTGATGTCATATCGTCAACAATGTCCAGCAATAGGAGGCAATTCTCCTTGTGATATCTTGATTATTACCTGATAAGATAGTTTAAAATTAAACTCATCTCTTTTGCCTGGAAAACTGCTGCTATGTGGTATTTCAGGAATTGCCTATAGTACTTGCAATAAAGGAGGAGATACTCAACTGTTTCTACTTCTCCAGAATCAAATACACATAATCCTTCATATAGAAGTGTTCTATTATATTTGCCATAAAGAAGGGCAGAGGGTAAATTTTTGTCTCTATTTTTGAATTCTGTTGAAAAGACATTATTGGGGAATAAACACGGTAGGATGGGGTGAATTGAATTTGGTCTCAATTTGAGACACTCAAATTATCTGTATCATCTCTTCAAGTTATACCATTTTTATGTTGCCCAATGTATATAAATTCTAGGGCAGATAAATTCCGAAGAGACACTTGTAGTGAAGACAAAGACATATAGTTACATCACATTTAAAAGTCAGATTTATTCTATTTTCAAAATCCTCAATCCAGAAAGCAAAACATATCCATCTAATTTTTTTTATCTCCCATTTCTGGAAAATTACTTTACATTTGATTTCAAGGGGGATGTGAAGAGGTGTGTAAGCACAGGTTCCCCACTACTGCTATAAAACATCTAAAATAAAATTTCTAATTGTGGCTTTTGAGGAGGGGAGCAGATAGAAATCCTGATCAAAAGTTAATTGTACACAAAAGTGGCCACACCAAGTTAAAACGTGATGTAGTCTGGCTGCAAATAAGCAAGAAAGTGCTTCATTCCTCCAAATGTCCACTTTAAAGGTTGCAAAGCAAACTGAGGATTTGATTTGTTCTTTTCCAGAACAAACCATGGCTTTCTTTCCATTGCAAACCACAAGCAGAGCTGTTTGTCATATAGCAATGATACTTAGATATGAAATCAGACTGCAAATACATGCTGCTTTTACATCATGGTTTAGCTTAACAGAGAAACATAAATGAATTCACCTGCATATATACTTAAGCTCTTATAATAAGATACAGACTATACCAAATGTAGCTCTGGTGGCTCAACAGACTGGAAGTCTGTTATTAACATCTGCTGCTTGCAATTACTGCAAGTTCGAGTCCCAC
>JANHZT010004076.1:307787-318345 GCA_032468215.1 Stegonotus admiraltiensis
ACAATAAAGGAGACTTGAACTCATGACTTGGTCTCAGACTATTTATTGGGGGCAATCCATCCGAATTGTAACAGAAAATGCATGAAAGTGACTGGGGAGTACAGATGGCGTATGGACCATTCGAAAGAAATTGAGGGATTCAGACAGATTAATGAAATCATTTAAAAAGAAAAAAAAACCCCACCTACTTCAGATTTAGCTGACCAATTTCAAATTCCAGTCACAAGTTTTAAAAGAAAAAAAGCAAAGCTAAATAAAACCATTGTCATACAGAGCAGGGGTGTCAAACTTGATTTCATTGAGGGCCGCATCAGGGTTGTGCTTGACCTTGGGGGGGGCGTGGCCACGGGGGCGTGGCCAGCTTGACATCACTTGTGTCAGGGGCGCCTGTGGAGGCCCAAGTGCTCTGCCAGGGAAAACGGGCTCCCGAGCTCTATTTTCAGTTGTGATGGCCTCCTGCAACCCTCTGCCAGTGAAAATGGAGCTCTGTTTTCACTGGCAGAGGCAATGTGGGCTGGTCCTTTGCTGTTTCCAGGGTGAGCCAGATCTAAGCATCTCATGGGCCAAATCTGGCCCCTAGGCCTTGAGTTTGACACCTCTGATCTATATAAATGATACAGATGCTTTGTCACAAATATCAACTGCATAGACTATCAAAAGTCAAACTTACTTTATGGTGGCTTCCTGTTGTTCCCACCAAGATGTTTTACTCCTATCAAAGAAGATTATTTGACTTCAAAGCAAAATAAGCTACATCATCTTTATTAGCTCACTCTTTAGTGTGTAAAACCCTTTTAATCCAGGCCTGAAATTTTGTCTTGGAATGTTCATGTCATCCAAATGGAAAGAATTATCACGGCAGTGAGGTACTTAAAAAAAACCTCCTCAAATTAATCACAGAGCCATGCTTGGCTCCATCAAAGATAAAGCCATATGTCGTATAGTATTTAACCTGATCAGCTGTTACTATTCAATACAGAGAGGATAAAAATAGAAAAAAAGAAGATTAATAGTGTCATACTTTACACCTACATATATGTTTACATAACACAGATGTATTTGTAAATCTCTTTGCAAATTAAAACTCGGTGAATTACTGAAAACCCAGAAGGTAAATGGATAAAATATGTTACTTTCCAGTTGATTGTTATTATATTCCGGAACTAAATTGGTGTCTGTTGATCTTTAGATATCTCAGAAAATAGCTATATAAGACTGCCACAAGAAAACAAACTATTCTTAAGGCACAACATATTAAAGACTATTGAAATGAGGAACAGAGTCCGTGTTTTATCACTAACATCTCTAACATTTCCCCCCACCCAGCCATTCAATATATATTTAAAGAAAGGCAATTCTGATGAGCTTGTTTAAGGTCATGTTAAAGAGGAGAACTGAGGAGAAGAGCTCGCCTTCCTCTGGGAAGGAATGATGATAACAATGAGAATAACCACAAAAACCAGTGGTGAAATCTAAAATTTGTTACTACCGGTTCTGTGGGCTTGGCTTGGTGGGGTGTGTGTAATGTGACTAGGTAGGGGTGGGCAATTTTTTTTTTTACTTTTAAAACCATTTTTTACATGTAAAACCATGTAAAAATACTTTCAAAAGGCTCTAACGATCCCAGCTGAGTTGCTTGATTGGCAGGCAACTCAGCTGGGATCATCAGAGCTTGGATCGTCAGAGCCATTTAAAAGAAAAAACTTTTTTTCTTTTAAATGGGTCTGAGGATCCAAGCTGAGTTGCCTGATTAGCAGGCAACTCAGCTGGGATCGTCAGAGCTTGGCTCGTCAGAGCGGTTTAAAAGAAAAAAAAAGGCTCTGATGATTGCACGGCTCAGCTGGGCATGGGGGATGGAGGGAGGGATTTTTGCTACCGGTTCTCCGAACTGCCCGCCGCCATTGCTACCTACTCACCCGAGCCAGTCCAAACTGGGAGCATTTCACCCCTGCTCTGTGGGGGGGTCTAACATCAGTGAAGATGAACATATTAAAAAAACCTATAGGGGAAATTTGTGACCAAAAATAAGGATACTGAAGGTATCAGGAAGTATCCACTTTATCACCAGTTGAGTGTTTTAATTTAAATATTTGATTAATTAAAGTCAGTGATATTTCTAAAGACATCCTTCTTTCAAATTTTTCTTCTGGCACCAAGGAAATAATAGTCCCCCTCAGGCTCGCCAAGAGAGATTTAAATTTGGCTGATGCTTCCCAGAAACATGACATGACATGACTAGGACTAAATATTTATTATCACCCCAGAACAGTAACTGGTACAAACAACTGACAGCCTCGGGCAGTCATGATTGATTCCTAAAACCACATCTTGATTTCAAATCTAGCATCTTTTATTTCCATGTTTTCCAGCTTTTTTTCCCCCAACTGCTCCGGGAAAATTTAGTTTCTAACAAAACTCAGAAAAGCCATTTCCCAAATACCAGATGTTGAGTTCCACTAAAGTCAGCCATTTTTAACAGCACAAAAACTTTTAAGATAAACTTTCTTTGTAATTTATTCTGAAATAGCTGAGCCACAATGTTAAACAATGCATTTGGGGCTTTTAAAAAATATTTATTTTGATTCAAATAATTCATTACATTTTTAAAATTTCCAATCTCAGTATTCTTTCCTGAATCCAGTTTCAACTAAAAGTTAAAATATGTAATTTTTTATTTTTAATTTAATTCAAATAATTCATTTCATTTTTAATATCAGTATCAAAGTACTGAAATTTCCAATATCAGTACTTTTTCCTAAATCCAGTTAGAACATGCAGGGTTTTTTTACTTTTAATTCTTAATTTAATTCAAGTAATTTCTTACATTTTAAAAAAGTCAGTACTTTTTCCTGAATGCAGTGTCAAGTAAAAGTTAGAAAATGTAGGTCCTATTCAATGACTGTAGTTAATTAGCCATTAAATGTCAATCTATCTGCAAATCATCCTTCTCTTTAGTCTGGTAAGACTCTTTTAAAAAAAGTAAAAAAAGAAACCCTGAAGTTGGTTCACAGTACTGTACAGTATAAATTACAGCACTGAACTGGCCGTGTAGAAAACAGGATAGTGCAAAATGGCAACACCCTCCCTCAGCCCCCAGGAGCACTCTGCAGGCCTCCCAAACAGTCTGCATGCCCCCGTTTTTCAAAAACGGGCCCATTTTTCGCCCATTTTTGCAAAAATCAGGGCACGCAGAAGGTTTGCAAGGCCTGCAGAGTGCACCTGGGGGCCAGGAAGGATGGGGGAGGGCAAAAACACCCCCATTTTTTGTGAAGGCCTCCCAAACACTCTGCACGCCCTGTTTTTTGCAAAAATGGGCAAAAAATGGGCCTGTTTTTGCAAAAAATGGGGCACGCAGAATGTTTGGGAGGCCTGCAGAGTGCTCCTGGGGGCCGGGAAGGGCAAAAACCTTTTTTTTTCTTACTCACCTCTTCGAAATCATGGTGCATCTTATAGTCTCAAAAATACGGTATGTATATATATCAACAAAAGTTTTAGAATTTTGTGATAATTCAGAGTCCCACTGAACTAATTATTTAACTTTTAAGATTAGAACTTAAAATTTCCCAGGGTTATCTAGAATACCATATCAGTTTTCCCAACTCTCTTTTTATCAAAGACTTTAGTGCACAATGATATCCAATATGTTTGGCACAGCATGTTTAATAGAATACCCCATTCTAATGCTATTTTATCCATGTTTAACAGTAAACAAACACCCACAAAAGCTCAGTTGCTACTGAAAAGAACAAATGGAAAAACTGGAGTTCATGAGTAATCTTTTCAGTTCTTCCTAGTGATGGGATTTATTCAGCCAAGCTGATTTCATTTTTTTATACACAGAGGCACAGAGCAAATCGCATTATCATGACACTGCAAGACCAAAGATGCACAATGATACCTTAATACAGATTAGATAAAAATAGTGCATCTAAATCAATCAGAGGACGATAATGTTGTGTAATCCTGTGTTATTAAAGGATGAACCACAGAATACTAGTGAAAGAACGGCAGAGGTTTGTAAAAGGACAGATTTCTTCTTTTTCTTCCTTCTCATATACTGAGTTTCAAAATCTAGTTTCTAAACAAATATAATACATAGCACAGGTATTCACTGTGTACCAAAACAAGATATAGTATATTTGTTTAATTCAGATGATTTATAATATAAATCAAGAGTTAGTTATTCTCTGGGTACTCCTCTTTCTTTCTAAAAGATGTTGTATCAAGAACCTTTTTAAAAAGTTTCCATATAAACAAACTAATATGTATGCACAAGTCTATGATTTCTGAAAATTATACATAAATTTAACTAATAGCTATCTCTGATATGGCAATCAGCAGCAGATGCAAAAAAAAAAATAGAACATATTCAATCTCTTTCAAAACTTCTTTCTCCCCCTTTTAAAAGAAAATAGCAGAGGTGACGGAGGAAACTGAACAAAATATATACAAGCACATACAAACATTCATACAATAATGGTTTTACTATGCTTATAAACAAGCATAGTATAGCCTTGTCTTTAAGAGGGTTTGGGTTTGGGTTTGGGCTTATAGTAGGTCTCAACCCACCTCACTCTGTCATAAGCAAACTGATTTTAAGTCAATAGATTTACCAAAACAGTGTGTGACAGGCCAGGACTATGGCTTGTTCAACCATATACAGTATTTGTTATTCTTTGAGGCCTGACAGGGCTGTTTTTGTAGTAACCAACATTACTCTTAGAATCACTGCAGGAAAGACTGCAAACTTTTGGGTATGAGTAACTTTAAACAGCATGGATAAGTTTCTCAGCTATCACATATTCACATTTTAAATCAAGGAATGAAGACATATAGCTTATTTTATCTGATGCACAACGTGAGCCCCTTTGATCTTACCTAAGGCCTGCCATTATATCAAAACAGTATTCTTTCAGGGAAAAAGTCAAATATTGCAGAATTTGCTGGTACCAAAGGTATTTTTATATGCAACATTTGAAGTTCTCTTCCAGTAATCAGGCCCCAAGAGCATAACTTTAGCAAAACAATCATTATTTCTTTTAATTATTTATGTAAGAAATGTGTGGGATTTTGAATTGACTACCGTATTAAAATATGTTTAATACAATGTTATTAACCTTGTAAATACATTTTAAAAGATAATTGTTTCTATTTCCCTAAAGACTGTATTTTTTAGGGTTTTTGCGACTGCCAAAGAAAGGGTGCTTCACTTTGCATTTTCTGTCCTTTTAAGCTCTTATTTAAAAACATCCAAAGCCACTTTTCTTAAAATTTTCAAATATACGTTTTTATATTCTTATTTTAAAATCAGCAATCTAGGAAAAAAAAGATGAGAAACATAAAAGAACGTAAGCAAAATTACGTTACTCAGTAAAAAAAAGAAGGTGGAAAAGTCAAATCAAGTGTAATAAACAATAAACGCAGTAAGGTGAAGTACAAAATTGGCTCTTTAAAGATGCAGCTATTTTAAAAAGTCATGTTATTTTGTACTATTCTTTGAACAAATAAAAATAAGCAGTGTCTCTTTAGAACAAAGTTTGATTAGACACCTTCTGTAAATAGCATGCCCTCCAGCACAGAACAAATTTGAATTTTGTTAGTTAATGCAACCAGATCAGCCCCTGCAAATTTGATATCCCAGGATGCAATGGATTAAATTCCAGAATTCACAACCAATATGGTCAACAGCAATCCGGACAAGACCAACTTTTAAAGGAGATATTTTAAAAATGTTGAGAGATAAAGTGCATGTCCTGATCATCTTCAAATCCTGCAAAACAAATACTGCAACATTTGATGCATCTCCCATTCTAGGAGGCTGCTGAAAGGATTGTTCCAAACCATATTTCTGTACACCTTTCCTTTGTCATCTTAAATGCCATCCCTTCTTTAAAGTTACATGTGGTAATTTTTGAATTGGAACGGTTATATTACATTAGGAGAGATGAGCAAGGTATCATTTTAAATACCATCTGAAATTAATCTTATTAAGGATCCTTATCTCAACAACAACTAGGAAAAATGTATTTTCCCATATTTCTATTTAAATGATATATAGTTCCTTTTAAATGGCTGCATTTATAAAAAAAGAAACATGTTAAAACAGGTGTGTCCAACCTACGGTCCAGGGGTTGCATGCAGCCTTAGCCAGCTGGTAATGCAGCCCCACAAAATTGTAAACATGATATGATTTTGTATTATATATTATATATTTCACATGCAGCCCAAGATAATTCCTCTTCACTCAATGTGGCCCAGGCAAGCCCAAACGTTGCACACCATGTGTTGAAAGAAAAGTGCAAAACACTTACTAAGCATTTAGATTTTTCAAGATGCACCTGTTTTCTTCAAGATCAAAATAAGATACATACATTACAGTGGTGGGTTCCACTTACATTTGCTACTGGTTTGCAACTGTGACCACGTGCGCACAGCGCTTCTGTGCATGCGCAGAACCTTCTGCGCATGTGCAGACAGTCCGTGATGATATCTGGGCATGTGGGTGGAGCGAACTGGTAGAAACCCACCACTGATACACTACATTATTATGGGATTATCTATGTCTTTATTTCTATTTGGAAAAATAATATTTACAAAAGTCAGTATCATTGCACAACATTGTGTAAGCTTCTTGTCAAACCTCTTTTGTAGTACATACAACTACTGTTGCTTTGACTGAAAACTTTATTACTGGTAGATCTTGGTAACACATAATAATTTGGCTAAAAAAAAAAGATTGATTCTGGATGGTTCAATAATGGTAGGCAACCTGGTGCCTCTCAATATGTTTTTATATTACATCTCAAAGGAATTACGGCCAGCATGGCCAATGCTCAGGGACACTAGGAGCTGTTTTCCAAAATATGGGGAGGGCATCAGATTGCCTACCTCTTAAAGACAAACAACCCCAAAAGCTCATTATCCACAACCCAGAAATTAGGCTTCTGAAATAAAGTGAAGTTGGATAAGATCAAGAGTAGATTTTTCAGTGAAAGGACATAATAACACTTCTAGTTCTGAAAACAACTGTGATTAACGTATGTTCCTCCCTCCCACAAAATCTCTGGCCCTGTGAAAAATCACTGGTATTTTCGAGGGACTAGCAGAAAGCAGGAAAATTCAGTACAGGTAGTCCTCAACTTACAACAGTTCATTTAGTGACCATTCAAAGTTACAACAGCACTGAAAAAAGTGACTTAGGACCATTTTTCACAGTTACCACCTTTTCAGCATCCCCATTGTCATGTGGTCAAAATTCAGATGCTTGGCAACTGGTTCATACTTATGACGGTTTCAGCGTCCCAGGGTCATGTGATCACCATTTGCAATATTCTGACAAGCAAAGTAAATGGGGAAGCCAGATACATTTAACAACCAAGTTACTAACTTATCAACTGCAGTGATTCACTTAACAACTATGGCAAGAAAAGTCGTAAAATGGGGCAAAACTCACTTCATAAATGTCTCACTTAACAATATAAAATTTGGGCTCAATTGTGATCATAAGTCAAGGACTATCTGTAGTTATGTATTGTATTTCTTCTTTCCGAATCTTTTTGCTCAGTTCGTTTTGTCTTTTGTATTTCAAATGAATTCATTTATACTGTCTTTGTGATAGCCAATCTATTCTCAAATTAAACTCGTTTACAACTCCAGTTTGACATTTGGTTTTAATCAGAAAGACAACTGAAAATAGGTAATGCATTACTAGGTTTCATTATCACTATGTGTTGGGAATAGGAAGAGTTTAAATTCCCTTAATCTACTTTCTTTTTAAAAATACAGTCCTGTGATGTGCTAAAAAGAGGCAGGTACAACGTAGTGACTCAGAAAGGCAGACACAATTTACATTCAGAAACATATCATATCTTGTTCATCTTTATCTCCATGATTTATTCTCAGTATAAGGCTGAAATCATAGTCCTTCCATACAAAGTCCATTTTTGGTTCTCCCATTGGTATCTCCATTTTTTTTTTTAAGAAAGCTGGTTTAAGAGTACAAGTAGTCCTCGACTTACAGCAGTTCGTTTAGTGACTGTTCAAAGTTACAAGATCACTGAAAGAAGTGACTTATGACCATTTTTCACATTTATGACCATTGTTGCACACACACCCCATGGTCACGTGATCAAAATTCAGACAATTGACAACTGACTCACATTTATGATGATTAGTGTCCTGGGATCATGTGACCACCTTTCGCGAACCAGATTCACTTAACAAATGCAATCATTCACTTAACAACTATGGCAAGAAAGGTCATAAAATGGGGTAAAACTCACTTAACACATCTCGCTTAGTAACATAAATTTTGGGCTCGAAATTTGTTACTACTACTAATAAAAACCTTGCAATCAGAAAATCTTAGGTATCTATCACAAGTCATTCAGAGGTCTACCAAAATATTCCAAATTACTTTCTTCTCATCTGTGCCTAGTATTGCTCATCATAATTCTGTTGACCCCCTCACCACAATCCATTCACATTTCACATTATTTGCTTGTTGCTATGACTGCATATGTGCTGCGGCCTATAAAAGAGGAACTACAAAGTGCAGCCCTGAAAAAAATTATAAAAGCCTGAAGACCATGCTCCGATTACACTTCTCGTTTACAACCACCTACACAACAGCACATTCCCAAGAAAAACCTGAATCGAAAAGGGGATGTGGGGAAGAAAACTTTAAAATAGAAACATACTACATGAAAGTCTTCTCCCAATCATTAATACACCATTGAAGAGATACACTGATGCAAAATATTGTACAATTATAGAATTAAGGATGCAGCCAGAACTTCCCAAATCAACCATACTGCAATTTACTAAATAGGAAGCCTTGATAAGAAGCCTTTTATCAAGTTCATACAAATGATTGATGGCTTTTATATCTTCATGAAGAATATAATCTTGCTAAAATTCCATGAAGCTGTATCCTGTCATCTAGCTGAAGTAAAATGGATGTCAGATTAGAGCTGTATAGCTGTCAGTCGTACTAAACACAGCATTCCCTTCCCCCATCCACAAATGTCACTTGTAAAAGGATGCTTAATTAACACACTGTTGCCTGGGGTTAAATAAATACTGATTTTTTTTTTACCAAGCTACATATGAATTGACTATAATTCCAAAAGAATTCAATTCAATTTGCCACTTATATACAGGTAGCCCTCAATTTACAATCACTTGTTTCAAGACTAAAGTTAGAATGGTGCTGAAAAAAGTTATTTACAAGGGGTCCTTGCACTCATGACCGTTATAACATCCCCATTAGTTACATGATTTGGGCACTTCGCAACCGTCACATATTTACAATATTTAGCTGGCTTCTGGCAAGTAAAATCAATAGGGAAATTGTCAGGAAAGATAGCGAGTCATGGTCGTTGTCATGTCTCCCTTAACAACTACTTAATGACCAATTTAACTTAACAACTTAACAACTACTTAATGACAAATTTTCCAGTCCTTATTGTAGTTATAAATTGAGGACTACCTGTATTCGTTTTCAGGAGTTGATAAAGAGACACCTAGAGTCAAGAAATACTTTCCAGACTCACCAAGAGCAAAAAGCTATGTATTTGTTCAGTCTTGTTCCTTCAAAGCAAGTCCTACAGACAAGTAAAATTTCCTTGAACAAAATGTATGGCTCAGTTAGCCCCTCCCCCCCCATCAAAACAAAGACCAAACCCAAAACAAAAATAGCTCCAAACTATTTTACAATTGCTTAATAAGGTTTATATGCCCTCCCCGCCTTATCTACCATAATCCTCCCAGCAACAACAATAAAAACATACAGAATAACAGTACAAAACAGGAGCCAAATAAAAAACAAATGCTGGCTCCTTAAACAACACTCCATAATAAATAAGCCATTACAGTCACTAGGCTTCAACTTCACTGTGTGTCCCAGGGCTTAGGGAAAGCCAGCTTTTTAAGGCCTTTCAGAAGGCTAGTGGGTGTCCCACAGGGCTAGGGGCTGCTAGGAGAAGGCACACCTCTTAAATCTTTCTAGATGAAGATAATTAAGAGAAAGGACTTTGAGCTCATCCACCCTCCCTGATCTGGTGGAATGGACATACCCTCAAGAAGAGGTGATCCTGCAAATAAACTGGGCCCGTGCCATGCAGGTCTTTTGCAATCGACTGTGAGAATAACCTTAAGGAACAGGAGGAGAAGCAGCAACCAAATAAGATAAGAGAAGAGAAACCAAATAAGATCAGATAAGAGAAATTCATGTCGGCCCTTCTAGGCAGACCAAGTTTGAAAACCGGGTCATGAATACTAAAACTATTTTTATTTTAAGGTTACACTAACAGAATCTTGAAAGTCTTGTGCCTCTCCCCTCGCCTTTATCCTAAAGAAAACTATGCCTTAGAGTAAAAGCTGAGACGCTTTCTCAAACTACATTCATGTTCTGAACTCAAATCTCTCTTATCTGACCATTGCCTTGGTTGTGGTTATTCCTTTTGTTTGTTTTGTTTTGTTTTTATTTTATTTATATGCTGCCCTTCTCCGGAGACTCAGGGCGGCTTACAATGCGTTAAGCAATAGCCTTCATACT